>PVJH01000785.1:0-263816 GCA_004026705.1 Nesogale talazaci | reverse complement strand
GCAGCCATGCATTGATGTCAAATGCAGGAGGATCACAGGTCAGCGGGTGGAAAGTCTGGTGGATCTCGTGGCAGTAGAAGCATCTCAGGGCTGACAGAGGTCCAGGGCTTTGGCTGCATAGCTCCACGTCTCATTCTCAAAGGAATGTCTCACAGGGAGCGAGCCTGTGCCCTGCCTTCCGCTCATAAAGACTCTTATGATTCTGTTACGCCCATCTTGATAGTCCAGGATAAGGTCTCCTCCACCTGAAGACCCTTAATTTTTAACCCTTATTTTTTTTCAGTAGATGTTTATTTCTTTTTTCTTTTTCTCTTCTTTTTTCTAGCCAGTTTGTGTTTATTTCTTTTTTAACAATCATTTTATTGGGGGCTCATACAACTCTTATAACCATCTATACATCCTTTGTGTCAAGCACATTTGTACATTTGTTGCCATCATCATTCTCAAAACCTCTTCTTTCTACTTGGGCTCTTGGTATCAACTTCTCATTTCCCCCTCCCTCCCCATCTCCCCCTCTCCCATGAACCCTTGACAATTTATAATTTTTTTTAATGTCTTACACTGTCAGATGTCTACCATCTTTGTTTCCTTTTTTCCCTATGATTTTATTGGGGGCTCTTACAGCTCTTTTTACATTCAATGCATCAGTTGTATCAAGCATATTTGTACACAAGTTGCCATCTTCATTTCCATATATTTTCTACTTGAGCCCTTGGTATAAACTCCTCTTTCCCCCTCTCTTTTTAAATGACCCATTTTACTGGAGGAAACCCTTAATTTTTAACATGTGCAAATTCCTTCTTCCATGTAAACAGACATTTCCACAGGTTCTTGGGATAAGGATGGAGACATCTTTATGGAGCTATTATTCAGCCAATTACATCTGAGTGACACAAACATCCCTTCTTGTAGACATCATTGTGATATTGTATATAATATTTTTATCAACCTGTTGTTGGAGGAGAAATTTCTAGTAGTAGAATATATGTCACAGGATATATATATATATTCTTTTAAAGAATATATATATATATTCTTTTAAAAATAAAGTGTATTTATTTTTACACTGCCAACTTACCCATCGTAGAACTAAAGCTAAACTCCCTGCCATCCGGTGGATGCTCCTTCATCGCCATTGTGTGTCGGGTTTCTAAGACAGTTCATCTTTATCAGAGCAAAGAGTCATGCCTTTCTTTCAAATGGTGGATAGTGGGTTTGAACCAAAGACCTTGTGGTCAACAACCCACTGCTAACCCGAACTGGGCTCAAACTACATTCTTATTGATAGTGTGTGTAGGACACTTTATCTTTTTCCATGATCACTCTTGCTAGTATTATTTCATAAAAATCCCTTATTTGGTCAGAAGAAATATTCCTCATTCTGTTATTTTAGGGTAGGTTGAGGTTCGTCTTTTTTTTTTTTTTAGCATTGAATGTTGAAAATATAGTCATTATTCACTCATGCAAAAGATAATTCCAATGGACACTTTGTTCTAAGTTATTTTGCTCTGTCGAGGTTTGCTTTTTTATACAGAAGTTGTCTAACTGGTTAGTGGTAAGTTGCTGAAGATTCAGTAGCAGGAAGAAAATGTAGAATCATCTCAAGATGTTTGGGAGAGTTAACTTGCTGTTTGGAGAGATGCAAGGGAGAGACTGTTCGGGAGGAAATTAATTCATCCCAGTGTGTTTTGTGTGTAAAGTCATTATGCCCTTCTCACTGGCAATTCGGTCACACATAGAGGCATGTCAGAGCTGGAGAATGCCACTTGTTGTCTCTTCTACACCAGCTGGGTGGTGGGGGGGACTTCAACCCTTCCCCTTACTCCCCCTCCCAGGAAAAGGACTTGCAGCGCTCTTACATCATTGCCAAACAAAGCCCTCCAATTTGGCTTGAGAGCAGCTGTTATCTCGTTATGTGCACAGCATGAGCAACAGAAAACTTTCAAGACAGGTGAACACTTGAAGAATTTCTAAAAGTTGTTTTTCAGAACATGAAGATTACAGACTCACGGGATTTAAACAAATTTTCTTTTCTTTTCTTTTTTAAATTGCAGAATTGCATGCCACAAAAGGAAAAGCTCGTTGTGACAAATGTGGAGATCATCCTCAGATTGGTGTGCGATGTGGGGAACCAACCGAGAGTCTGCAGCAGTCGGCAGGCAGAATGGAAACTGGGTGGGGTTTGGTAAGTGACCCCATAAATTCAATTCTTTCTTTCTCCAAAGCATTGTAGGTTGCCGAACTTGGGGACCCAGGTACAATGTCAGGCATTGAACCCTGCAGAAATCAGGCTGAGACATGGTTCTCAGCATTTGAAGAAGTCCCTCCTTCCCCCCAGTCCTGCTCTTCTGGAAGAAGAGACGCATTCCTGTGAGCGGGTTTTCTTGCTTTTAGAGCTGCGGGAAGAGGCTGCCTCGGTGAAGAGCTACTGTTCGCCTGTCACTGCAGCGCCTGGTCGGGTGTTCGCTCCGAGGAGGTCCTCAGGGAGCTCTAGAAGCAAAGAGACGAGGGGCGGGAGGCAGCTAGTGGGCTGGGGCCCGGAGAGCGCAACTAGGGCATAGAGTGCCACAGGGCTGTCTCCAGGCTCAGGGAGCTCGAGTCGCTTTGTTTGGTGTTCCAGGGAGGGGTGATTTATTTGGTCCAATTCGTTGCTATTGTGAGATTAAAAGTATGTTTCTTTGTGCATAGTAATTAACAGCCTGCGGAATGGAATATTCCAGGACTTTAGAGAAGACTATCAAATTATGGACTGCAGCCAGCAGATGGCGAGAGCGTACCGCGCACACACGCGCTCCGCACACAAGCAAATGGCCCGGGCTTGGTGAGGGCTGGGAGATTCAGTTTTGTTTTGCTTTGTTATTTAAGCTTGACAATACCCATCTCTATATCCTGTGGGCACAGTGTTTGAGCCCGGTCTGATCTTAAACTTGTTTTATGATGATATCATTATTTTTTACTGCTACAAATTAACTGTCGAGTTCAATCTACCCCATGTTTCAGCTGCCTTCGGGGATCATCTTGTCAGTTATGCAGCTTTCCAATTTTATGGCTGAGATCAAGAATGATTCCTTAAAGGCACATGGGAAACACAATGTGTCTCCAGGATGAAATGTAGGAGAGCAGTGTGCGCGCTTGGCGCCAAGGCCCAGGCGGAAGGTGTGCGGGAAAGATAAACACGGGCACATCACCCAGACCTCGGTGGGGTTTGAAATCTGACTATCTTGACATTTACCTAAGTACCATCAGTCTTATGCGTATTGATGGTGACCTATTACCAATGGAGTGAACTGGGGCTGGGCAGGTCCTAACATGATCTTCCTGAGCTGTGCTGTAACACGGGAAAATACCCAAAGGGACCATCAAGGCATCCAAATCCGCAGGGTGTTTTTTCCCACTAGGATGTGAAGTATTACATGAAGCAAGCCACTCATTCTTCATTCTTCCTTACAGTGAGTGCTTAGTCTACTGGATGCCTGTCCTGGGCCCTTGTATTTCCCAATGGGACCAGGTCAGCTAATTGAAGCCACCAGCCTCTCTGCAGGAGAAAGGGAACCCACGAAGGCAGCTCTCCTTTGTCCCTCAGGGTCATTTGGAGTGGGGATCCACTGGATGACAGTGGGTTGCGCTGGGGTTTGGGGGCCTTCCCTTGTTCCACATCCAAGAAGTCCTTGGGGACTCACAGGGTAGATTTCCCTGATGGCTACCTATTTTCTTATCCTAGACTTCTAAAAGCCAAAAGTAAAGAGAGGGAGAGAGAGAGGGAGAAAGAGAGAGAGAGAGAGAGAGAGAGAGAGAGAGAGAGAGAGAGAGAGAGACACAGAGAGAGAGAGAGAGAGAGAGAGAGAGAGAGAAAGAGATTAGGATCCTCTATATGGAATTGACAGAATGCCATTGATTGATGATAACCTTGAAGGAGAAAGGGGTCATATTCCAGCTTGCCCCAGTCAAAGATTTCCATCAGCAGCATACTGTTGTAAATCTGTCACTGAACTCCCAGCACGGTGGGAGATGGGGGAGAGATCCTCAATGCAACAGCAAGGCCAGCCTGCTCCTCCAATGTTGGAGAGGCACCGTGAGCTCAGCTTCCAGACCAAGCTGTTTGGCATCTGTGAAATGCTGGTTATTCTAGCTTCCTGAGTAATGTGCTATTTGACCCTGGAGCTCCTCAGTCTTTGTTGTTGTTGTTCTCCAGAATTTAATCACGAGAGTGGACAGAGTCCTTTCCAGATAGTGTTTAAAATTTGTATAGCATCTCACTCAAGCTGGTCATTATCACCCCCATTTTGCATAGGAGAGGCTTAGGCAGGCTAATTCACAGCCCTGCTAAGAGTCGCACTGGGTCTGCCCAGACATTTCCCACTAGCCCATTCTCTTTTCTGGAGGCTTGTTGGCTGCAGCACCTTTCAGTGGGTCAGAACATGCAGGGAAGAGAATTTTTTATGAAGGTGTCTGACAGAAGATGTAATGTACAGGTACCCTGAGGTTTCTCATTACATGGTATGCAGAGGTTTTCAGTGCTGGGAAACAAATCTGCCAACATCGCCTCTAGGTTTTGCTAGCAGAAGTGGGGTGACATTCCGTGACAAGACATCAGACAGACTGTGCAATTCAGGCAAGGAAGCCCAACAGAGAACTGCCGCACCATGAAGCTCATCACTGGACTCTCGGGTATGAAGGATGGAGAATGAGGCACTGGTCTTTCTTCAGTCCCACTCTCTGGCAAAGGATAAGAGCCCGGCCGGAGGCAACAGTGTTTTCAAATGCAGACGACCACGAATATTTATTTATAGCATGAGTGCGTAAGGTGGGATTAAGGCACAGAAACACTTTGAACACTAAGCGCAGTGCAAATGGGCCCACTATTGATTCTTAGCGGAAATGTTCAAGTCGGCCTCGTGAACAAATATTACTCCTGAGACTGCCTTTAACAAAATATTTAGTCTGACCTCTCCAGACTGCATTTATAAGCTCATTTCTCTCCTCTTTACATTTTAGGGTTTTTTTTTTTTCTGAGGTGTTAGTAGGTGCAGTAGTCCCAGAAGACCCATGAGTAGAATTTCAGACAATAAAAAATAATCCTAAGTGACTGTGCAGTGTGTTTCCTTTGGGAAGTTTTCGAGATGTGCTCTTGAAAGAGACTCAGACATGAGGAGGAGTCAACCAAAAGGCTGGTTACCCAGGGAAAGGCGTCTCCCCTGGCCCTAACCTTGTGGGTCTCCCTCTCTTCAGAAAAAGGGATTGCTCTGTCGTGTGGAGCCCTGGTGGTGCTCTTGCCTTAAGTCAGTGTTGGATAGCTAATGACAAGTTCAAAACCACAGCCTCTCAGTGGGAGAAAGGTGAGGCTGTCTGCTCCCCGCAAAGATTTCTAACAATAGAAGCCCGACCTGAGTTTGCTAAAATTCGCAATCGACTGGGTGGCACTGGGCTGTGTTAAGTTAACGAGGCCACATCGGAATAGGATGTGTCTTAATCAGGATTATTTCTGACTTCCATGGAGGGACAGAGACACACACACAAAAAGGGACAAACAAGGGGGCAGTGGTCACTGCCACATGGAGATTTACCAGATGCCCAGGACCATGGAGTTGTAGATAAGGCAAGGATTTTCCCTGGAACCGACAGAGGAAGAGGCATTCACTACAGCTGGTGGCCTGAATTCGGACTTTTCGTCTCCTAAATTGTGATAAAATAAAGTAGTGTTATTTAAAACTACCCGCTTGTGGTATTTCGGGTACAGAAGCACCAGGCAACTAAAATGGACACACGAAGGCCCATGAAGGGCATACCATCAACGAAGATGAAGTGCTACGAAACAAAATTGTCTGACAGGGCTTGTGTGTTCATCTCCAGCTTGAGTCCCTTCGGGGCGCCCATGACTCCATCCAATGTGACTGGACATGCGAAGCATGGGGGACCACTTCAATCAGCAGGAGATGCAGCATCCATTTGCATCTTTAGGTCTCTTCCTCTCTTCAGAGACAACCAAAATGAGAAAATCTGGGAGCCCAGGGGAGCCGAGTGCAAGGGCTTAGCTTGCTCACCTTCCAGAGGAATGGAGAGGGGATTCTTATGCGAGCGTCACTCAGTATTGTCTTTCAATGTGTTGTTTTATTTTTAAAGGCATTCTCATTTTAGGTAAATAAATAAAAGAAGTTCTATATTTACATTGCTGAAGACAGCTTTTCAAAATATATTGGGACTTCTCTCTCTCTTTTTTTTAAATGTAGCCATAGCCAACTGGGGACTGAGGGAGAGATGGTGATATGTAGAGAGGGAATGGGGCACTAAGCTACCCAAGGGGAGTGTATTTTTTATATCTCTACAGGGACCAAACTTAAATCTCATGTTCCCTGATGTGAATGCAGCATGACGCAATGGAGAGGTCTAAGAGCACAACCCCAATCTCAACTACTGGGGCAGCCGCCTCTCCTCCAGGGGAGTTTGACCTGGAGGACAGCGCTGAAGCTGCAATTTGAGGAGTGAGAGATGCCTGACCAGAGCACATGAGAACAAGTGAAGGGGAAAGAAGATAGAATGGAGTGTGTCCTGGCCCACTGAGACTTCAGGACTCCCACTCATAACAGCCTATGCAGAGAGAGGGTAATATGGCTGGCCTCACTATGAAATATGATTGCCCTCACTAACCCATGGTCTTTCGGGGTCACCAATGGAGAAACAGCGTCAGGATTATACCCTATCTGAGCCAACCACACCATGGCAAAATATTAAGGGTGTGCAACAGAGCATAGAGTTCCAGATGGAGTGACAGGGATATACTTTGGGGCCAGGGTGTGGCACACCATCCGACTCAACCAGGGGGCACTACTTGAGGTGAATGAAAAGGCATTAAAGTATTTCCAGGTTTTATATTGTTATTATTTTAATATTTTTCTATATATATGATACTGGGGTTTTTGTTGTTGTTGTTGTTCTTGTTATTGTTCTGTTTTCTTTGGTTGTTTCATTTTAGAATACCTTATTGTACATATTGTTTTCTCTGCAAGTTTATCTAGATAAAATAGACTGGATGAGCAGTCTGGAGGTGAAAATGATGGGACTGATGGTTCTGGGGGGACTTGGGAAAATGGAAGAAGGGGGAAAGTAGGTGGTATTGATTGGCCCAGGGATAAGGGAAAAACAAGTTATTCAAAATCAGTGACAAGTTGGATATATGAGGTCCTATAGGGATTGATCAAGAGTAATGCAACAGAGAGAAAATACTGAAACCCAAATAGCATAATAGTGGGACAAGATGAAGTATAAGGAAATAGAGGAAAGAACTGAGGGTAAAGGGCATTTATAGAGGTTTAAATACAAGCATGTACATATGTACATATACTTATATATGATGATGGGGGAAATAGATCAATGTGCATATACTTAATAGAGTTAGTATTAAGACAATAGATTGGCATTGGAACTCCACTCAAGTACCTCCTCAATGCAGGAACATTTTGTTCTATTAAATCGGCATTCCATGATGTGCACCCTCCCAACACGATTACTGAAAATAAATGTGTGCATAAGCAAATATTGTGAAGAAAACTGATGGTGCCTGGCTATCAAAAGACAAAGCATCTGGCATCTTAAAGGCTTGAAAGTAAACAAGCAATCATCCAACTCAGAAGCAAGGAAGCGCACATGAAAGAAGCACACCGGCCTGTGTGACCACGAGGTGTCAAAGGGTCAGATATCAGGCATCAAAGAACTAAAAATTATATCATTATAAATGAGGGGAAGTGCAGATGGGGGACCCAAAGCCCATCAATAAGTGAGGTGACATCCTCTTACAGAGGGGTTGCAGTGTTGAGATGAGCCAGTTAAGGTACAGTGTAGCAGCAATGAAATATGCAACTTTCCTCTAGTTCTTAAATGCTTCCTTCTACCCACTACAATGATTCCAATTCTGCCGGACAAATCCAGCTAGAACAGGGGATGTAAGCTGGAGTTGAAAACATGGGGAATTTAAGATAGATGATCCCTCAGGACTAGTGGGGGGAGTGATGATACTGGGAGGGTGGAGGGAGGGTGGAATAAAAACCAGTATCAGGGATCTACCTATAACCTCCTCTCTGGGGTACAGACAATGTGGAAGTGACTGAAGGGACACATTGGACAGTGTATGATATAAAAAGGTAATAACAATTTGCAAATTATTAGGGGTTCATGAGGGACAGGGGAGGAAGTGAAAAAGGAGGAGCTGGTACTGGGCCTAAGTGGAGGGAGGACATTTTGAGAGTGTTAATGGCAACACGTGTGCAAATGTATGAATAGATCATGATGGAAGTTGTGTGAGCCCCCAATAAAATGATTTATAAAAAAAGGAGTGAGAAAGAAGAGCTTTTACAAAGGGCTCAATTAAAAAATATTTGGAAGTGAAGATGACAACATGTGTACAAATGTGCTTGATACAAATGATGTATTGAATGTTATAAGAACTGTTAAAACCCCCAATAAAATCATTGGGGAAAAAGTGATTTCATTGAGAGCTCATACAACACTTATCACAATCAATACATAGATCTAGTGTATGCAAACCACACTTGTACATTTGTTGCCATCAACATTCTTGAAATGCCCTCCTTCTACTTAAGTCCTTGATTTCAGCTCCTCGTATTTTCCCTCCCTCCCCACTCCCCTTCAATTGATTTCCTTTTTCTACTCCACCTTCCCTCCACCCTCTCAGTATCACCACTCTGACCACTGGTCTTGAAGGGATCATCTATCCTGAATTCCCCATGTTTCTGGCTCTGGTACCAGTTTAGATCTCCTGGTCTTGCTGGATTTGTAAGGTAGAATAAGGATCATGATAGTGGGAGGGGAGGAAGCATTTAAGAACTAGAGAAGATGATGTATATTTCATTGTTGTTACCCTGTAGCTTGACTGACTTGTCTCCTTCCCATGACCCTTCTGTAAGGGGATGCTCCTTCATCTATTGATGGACTTTGGGTCCCCAATCTGTATCCCCCCTCATTTGTATTGATATACTTTTTAGTTCTTTGATGCCTGATATCTGATCCCTTTGACACCTCATTGTTACACAGGTTGGTGTACTTCTTCCATGTGGGTGTTGTTGCTTCTGAGCTAGACAGCTGCTTGTTTACTTTGAAGCCTTTAAGATCCCAGATGCTATATCTTTTGTTAGCTGGGCACCATCAGCTTTCTTCACCACATTTGCTTATACACACATTTGGTGTCAGTGGTCATATCAGGAAGGAGGGCATGCGATGCATGATTTTTAGTTCTTTGATGCCTGATAACTGATTCCTTGACATCTTGTGGTCGTATAAACTGGTGTGCTTCTTCCATGTGGGATTCTTGCTTCTGAGATAGATGGCTGTTTGTTTATTTTCAAGCCTTTAAGACAGGAGATGCTATATCTTTTGATAGCCGGGCACCATCAGCTTTCTTCACCACATTTGCTTATGCCCACCTTTGTCTTCAGTGATCATATCAGGAAGGTGAGCATCATTGAATGCCACTTTAGTAGAAAAAAGTGTTCTTGTGTTGAGGAAGTACTTGAGTGAAGGACCAATGCCCATCTGCTGTATTAATACTAGCCCTATAAGTTTATGCACATAGATCTAGTTTCCCATTATCATATATAGATATGTTCCCTATGTACATGCTCATATTTAGACCTCTATAAATGCCCTTTACCCCCAGTTCTTTCCTCTACTTCCTTTTACTTTCCTTTTGTCTCACTATCATGCCCAGTCTCTATTTGAGTTTCAGCATTTTCTCTGTTACATTACTCTTGATCAATCCTTATCAGGCTTCTCACACCCATCTTGCTACTGATTTTGGAACTCTTGTTGTTTCCTTGTCCCTGGGATAGTCTCTTCTTTCCCCCACCTCCCTATCTCCCATGTCCTCCAGGAGCCACCAGTCCTGTTGTGTTCTCCTTCAGACTGTTCATCCAACCTATCTTATCTAGATACACTTTCGGTAATAATAATATGTACAAAAAACCCAAGACATCAGAACAAGAAGTGACCAAAGAAAAAGAAATGATGACAGTAACAAAAAAAACCCCAATGTCTAGAAAAAATATATATAAATAAGTAAAAAATACAAGTCATAGGGTTGAGCCCCTGTGGCGTATTGGTTGAGTGTGGGACTGCGGCCTACTGGTTTGGTGGTTCAAATCCAACAGCAGCTCTCCAGGAGCAAGGCTGGGCCTCCCACTCCCACCAGAGGGCAGTGATGCCCCCTCCCCCCCAAAACATACAAGTCATAATAGCAACATAAAAACTTGTAAATAGTTCACGGTCTGTTTGTTGATCTCCCGGACTGTCCCCCTCTTGAGTTCAATGGGGTGCCACACCTTGGTCCCAAAGTAGATCCTTGGCATTCCCTCAGGAACTCCATGCTCTGTGGCACACCTTTATTGTTTTGACTTGGTGTGGTGGGGTCAGACAGGGTACAATCCCAATCCTGCTTCTCTATTGTTGTTCCCAGGGCCTTGGGTCAGTGAGGGATGCCATCTTTCATAGTGGGGTCAGCTATATGATCCCCTCTGTGTATTGGCTGTTCTGAGTGAGGATATTGCCCTTAAGGCTCGGTGGGCCAGGACGCATTCCACTCTCTCTTCCTCCCCCTTCATTTGTTCTTGTGTGCTCTAGTCAGACATACCCTTCGTCCCGAACTGCAGCTTCAGTACAGGGACTTCATTTTAATAGTCCGTGGGCTCGGACGACTTACAGGATGATCAGGATGATTTGGAATCCAGCAGGCTCTTTGTGACTGTAATGTAAATGATGTTTTTGTTTTCTTTTAAATCAAGCTGCTTATTTATCTGTTTGTTCGAAGAGCTCAGTGCATTATCTGGATAGCCTGTCCATTTTTGTCTAGGTTAGTGTCAGAGTTTTCTACTGTAAGTCCCTCTGGGGCAGGACTGAAGTCATCTCCATCACTTTGAGAGCCCCAGGCTCCTCATCCAATAAGCAGTTCTTGAGTGCCCCATTATAAGGCAGGCATTTTCAGCTGGTGCACATTGCCCTTCTTCCAGAAATGGCAGCGGAGACATTTTCCTTCTGTTATGAATATGTGCAGGGCATCAGAGTTGGCACCACCCCCGCCCCTGCCGCTTTCTGAAAGCTTGCCTCTCCTCTCTCATGATCTTATAGAAGGAGGGACAGGAAGGAGGAAATCAAGCACGTTGTTTTTGAATCTTGAGGGCTCAATTCACAGTGCAAGGTGAGCTAAGTCTGACTGTGCTCTCAAGGCGGTGCTCCTTGCCAGAGTGAACAGGGCTTTGGGGAAGAGATGTGGCTGTGTTTTACTCCCTTGTTTTTCTATGTTATTGTAATCACTTCAGAGTCATGAGACAGAGACAACAGCCTTTCCCCTGATCACATCTCCTCCACTTGCTGCTGCTCTCTTGTATACACAGCCTCTCACCAAGCGCTTGGTTGCATAGTTGGTATCTGTGGTGGTAGGCCTGTAAATCCCATGATATTTGTGGCCTTCTCTCAGAGGACAGGGACCCAAAGATATCTATAAATCTTGGACGCCTTCGATGTTCAAATCACTCTCTCTAGAAATACTCCTGCTATGACTGTGTGGACATCTGGAGCCTTTTCCCGTGGCTATAAATCATTTATATTTGTGGAAACTTTCTTATACTTTTGTATTCTCTAATCACACATTCAGGACAGTGCTGCCCAAGGAGAGGGAATGAGATGCAGTGAGAAGCCCAGGCCTCAACTCTAAGAAGCCACTTTCTGACTTAGAGCCAGTTGCTTGACATATGTCAGTGTTTCTCCCGAGTAAATGGAAGCAACCGTGCTCTTCCAAGCTTTACTAATTATAAGAGAAGTATATGTGTTTTCAAAGTCCCAGGGCTTTACCTGTCTACGGTCAACTAGACTAAATAACAATCACTAATTCTCTTCTATGTATGGCAGGCTGTGCCACAATAATACTACATATGGTAAGAGAACCTCATCTATAAATATTCCTTACTTGTCAATTTTGTTCATAAATAGCATCTGAACATAAACAATAAGGCAGCATTAGTCTCATGGTGGAAAGACTGGCCTTTGGCTGGTGGGTGATGAGTTAAAGTACAAGTGTTGTTCTCTTGGTATCTAGAAGAAAGAAGAGTAGTGAAAATTGAAGACACATGGAAGCAATTAGTTTATTGGACTAACGAACCATGTGAATGTCAGTCTCCATGGTCCTGACACCACAAGAATTAGATGGTCCTCTGTTACCACTGAATGGAATGGGATCACAGAGTGGGAGAAAAAATGACCAAAATTCAAAATCATCAAGCCCCCACGCTTACTGGTTGGTCAGTGAGAGACTGATGGACCTCAAGTCTGTGGCCCTTAATGAACTTTCATGCCAAGACTTGATCTCAACCCGTGACTCATTTTTAGCCAAAGAATAGGCGTCTAAGAGGAACCGTAATACTAGTGTATGCACATCTTGATGACTTACCCATTCAAGGTCAAAAGGGCAGTACTTACCCCAAGCCATGGTTCAGAAAGTTTAGGAAAGAAAGAGGAATAGAAACAGGAAACACGGGGAGGAAGTAGGATGGGCGATGCTTACAATGAATTCCAATTAATGAGGTAAAGCAAAATGGTTTTGAGTTGTTCAATGTAACATCGATGGTCTGCTTTCTAAGCCCTCACCTAATTCCCCAAAAGAGCTGAAAACAAAAATAAACAACTGGTTTTGAAGCCAGGTGAGGAGGCCTAGCAACCTCACAGTGATGAGAGCTGGGTTGCTAACTGCAGGTCAGCAGTTCAAAACCACCAGCCTCTCCTGGAAGAAAGTCAGGACTTTCTACTCTTGGTCAAAGTTACAGTCTCCCAAATTCACAGGGAAAGTTCTACCCTGTTTGATAGGTTTGCTCATAGTCTTCATTGACTCCCTGACAGTGAGTTTGTTATTTGGATTTGGAGTCAGAAAAACATGGGTTTAAGTTTGCGTTCTACCATTTTGTAATCTTGTTCACGTCTATTTTCTCATTCATAGAATGAGCTTCATCAGATTTACTTCATGGAGTTTTGATTGAATTATGATATAGTGTGAGAATGAACCTGACACATGGTGAATAGGAAATGCATTTAATTTTTGTGACCTTGTCTCTCTTTCCATTACATTTCCTAGATGAGAACTTGTTGATCCTGCTATTGCAATATGTACTAATTCCTATAGGTGAAATGCTGTGCCCTCACAAAAGCACAAACTCAAAAGAGATTTCTTAAAGAATTATATAAGCATGCTTGAATTGTATGTACATAAGTGAAATACAGTTCCAGCCAACATCTCACTGTAGTCCCTCCGCCATTTCTGAAGGACTGAGTTTAAATAGCCTTTGGTTTGGGCAATGTACTTGTTGGGACAGTTCAGGCTTACTACTCCTTATGACTTAAGGTTGTGGCTCTTAGGTGTCATCAAGTCCGTCCTAACTCACAGTTACCCTATGTACAAATATTGCCATTCTCACAATTGTTCTTATGCTTGAGAGTTTGTTGCAGTCACTGTGTCAATCCATTTCCTTCAGGGTCTTCCTTGTGTTCTCTGTGCTTCTACTTGATCAGGCATGATATTCTTCTACAGGGACTGGTCTTTCCTGACAGTCTGACCAAAGTACATGAAACAACATCTTATCATCCTTGCATCTAAGGCGCTCACTGGCGGTGCTTTTTTCAAGGCAGATTTGATTGTTCTTTCTTATACTTCCAATATTCTTCACTAGCACCAGAATTCAAATGCATTGATTCATCTTTGGCCTTCCTTATTCGCTGACTGATTTTCACATGCCCAGAAGGCCATTGAAAATACCGTGGCTGGGGTCAGGAGTGCCTTAGTCCTCCAAATAACATCCTTGCTTTTCAACACTTTAAAGAGGTCTTGTATAGAAAATTTACCTAATGCAATTCATTGTTTGGTACACTGGTTGCTGCTTCCATGAATGTTGATTGTGGATCCAAGCAAGACAAAAATCCGGACAACTTCAATCCTTTTTCCATTTATCATGATGTTACTTACTGGTGCAGTTGTGAGGATTTTGGTCTTCTTTACACTGGGTTTTAATACATACCGAAGGCGGAAATGTCATCAAGAAGTGCTTCAACTCTTTCTCACTTTCAACCATGCAAAAAACACAAGTCAGCACATTTATGGTGTTCTCTGCTTTTAGTCAAATTTAATCTGCCACCAGCAAGGACATCCCTTGTTCTGTGTCCTCTTCTGAATCCAGCTTGAAACTCTGGCAGCTTTCTGTCAATGTACTGTTGCAACCATTGTTGGATGAACTTCAGAAAAAATTTACTTCAATGTGATATCAAGGATATTGTTCTAAATCTTGAACATTCTTTTGGATTGCCTTTCTTTAGAAGGAGTACAAATATGGATCTCTTCCATTCAGTTAGTTAAATAGCTGTTTTCCAAATTTCTTGGCATAGACAATTGAGTGCCATGCTTCATGAGCTTGTAGAAACATTTTAATTGGTGCTCCATCAATTCCTGGGGCCTTGTTTATGGCTAATGCTGTCAGTACCACTTTAATGTCTTCCTTCAGCACCATTGGTTCTTGTTCATGCACAACCTCATGAAATGGTTGAATGTCAGCTAATTCTCTTTGGTACAATGACTGTGTATTTTCTCCATCTTCTTTTGATGATTCCTGGATCATTCACTGTTTGCTCCAAAAATCATTCAATATTGCAATTTGAGGCTCAGATTTTTTTCTTTTTTCTTTGAATGCATATTTGATCAATTCCTGACTAAAGCTGTTGATAAGAATTCAATTTCTTCATCACTAGTTTTGGTGACTTGGGCATAATTTAATAATAGTTGTATTGATTGGATGTCCTTGAAGGGTGAGATAAAATTCTACCACTAATAGCATTGCACTTCAAGATCTATCTTGCAATGTCCATTTTGATGCTGAATGCAATGATAATCCTTTCCATTGTATCAACCCCATAGTCAACCAGATGATTTTCTGATTCAGAATGACCACTTCAGAATGTCCACTTCAGCTCCCTAACAAACACCTAGAATGTCAAGACTGATGCTTTTCAGGTCATTCCTGAAGACTTTCAACTTTTCTAAATGAATGCTTCAGGCTCTCCAAGCTTTAGGAGTAGAATCTTGCAGCTCTTTCTTCTCATTTTGAGTTGTGCTTCATCAGGAAATGAAAAAGTATCAACTGCTTTGCTCTTCTCACTCTGTTGTGGTTGACTGTACTTTAATAAAGCTCTTCTTCTGTTATAGTTTGAGTGCCTTCAGACACAAGGCACTCATCTTTGGAAATGTCCAAAAATTCACTGCGATTGAGTTGATTCTTACTCCTAGTGACCTATTCACTAAGCTTTCATATTAGATGACAATGTTTGCATGCTATTCATAAGATTTTCAAAGGGTAATTCCTCAGGAGAGGACAACCTATCCCTTTTTTGTAGTTTGAAAAGGTATACCTCTTTCAAGTCACCTCTCTTTAACCTTCATTTTTTAACCTCTGTGTCTACTTAGAAAGGAGAGCTCCTGAATTCAAATCCTAGCTTCTCACATAACTGTTGTATGGCCTTGAGAATGTCACTTTTTAATGATTAGTTTTTCATCTCTAATAAGTGGAGAGACGCTATTGTCTTTATTTAAGCATCTCCCATGAGACAGAGTCCTTTATAGTCAGTCAATGCTTTACATATACTGGCTCATCTAAACAAATGATAAGATGGGGATCATTTCTAAACTCCAATTTTCAAATATATATATATATATATATATACACACACACACACACACACACACACACACACATACACACACACAAGAAGGACAGATAGGTTAAATGTATTTTCTGGAGATGAACAGCTGAAAACTGTCCCAGAGGGACTTTAGTTTCACCGACTTCCCCAGAGCTATGTAATCATTTCATAAGGCCATTGAACTCTTAACAGTTTCTGGGGTCTAATTCTATAATTCTGTTAGTAAAGAGATCTCTCTCTGGAGTTTTTATTCTTGTCCTCGTGTACATTTTCCTCAGTTGTATTTCTCAAGAGGTGAAATTTTCTGAGCCTGTACTCAGATCCATTAAAGAAGTAAGTTTCTATGAGTGTTAGTTCAGATGAACAGTTTTAACCTCAAAACTCTCCCAAACAAAACCCATTGCTGTTGAGTCCATTCCAACTTTCAGCAAAATTATAAGCTATCAAGTACAACTACCTAAATGGGTTTTCGAGGATTTAGTTAATCATTATGGAAACAGATTGCCACAGGTAGCTTCATCCACAGCTAACTACATGAAGAGGGCTCTAACAAGCATCTTAACTATGGACTTAAGTTGAACTGGATTAGGATGCTTGATATATTTTTTTCTTGATACATAATTCTTTCATATATATATGTGTGTGTATATATATATGTATGTATTGTTTCTCTAGGAAACTCAACAGGATCAAAATAAAATGAAAGGCAGCAATTACTGCCAAACTGAGATTCTTCTCTCCAGAGATGATCTATTAACTTGATCTGAATAAGAACAAAGCTACACTGACACCGTTATCATCCTGTAGGTCAGAACACAATGTGGCCTCTTGGGTTGTCCAAAGAGCCCCAATATAAACAGCAGTGAATTGGCCAAGAGAAAGCAGAGAGACTGACAGCTTTTGTTTCCCTCAGGCTAAAAGATGTTCGAGTTTGGGGAAGGGCCAATGCAAGCTAATTATATTTTGAGATTCTTGCCTTGATTATATAAGATAAGAGATAAAAACCCCTGCATAGCAGGAATTTTGTTTCCAGACCTGTCTTATTCGGGAAAATGTTTTCTTGATGCTTCTGGATAAAGTCAAGTTATAAGAGGGTGGTGCAAGAAAGACCCTACTAATGGGAAGTCAGCCTACCTTCCCTAGCCTTTGGTTCCTGATTTGCGATTTTTCACCCCAGCACGTGTTCAGCCTCTTCCCCAACACAGAAAAAGTGGCTTTTCTTCTCTACAAGTTGCCTCAACTTGATGGAAAATAGAATTGAGTCTACTGCCCACTCCTTGTTCCAGGAATGTTTTTCTCAAAATAGGAAATAGATAATGTGTAGGCTGGGCAGCTAGAATTAGGTTAGATCAGTATGAAACAGAGAGATTTGTTTGCTTCAGAACAAAATCTCCCACTGCCTTGGCTGGTTATGGAATCCAGGACAAACACCTGGGCCCAGAGCTACTGAAATCAAACCATCCTGGGTGGATTATTATAATGATGACCTTCCCCATGGATTTCTGTGTGCCCTTTTAACAAAGCCCTTTGTGGCTGAACTGGCATTTCTCATTAAGATTTTGAAACCATTATATTTAATGCCTTCTTCTCATTGATTAGGTCCAAAGAGAAAGGAGTGGACCTTCCTAGGGAGACAGGGAGACCTTTTCTTTCCTTTTGCTTTTTTTGTAATGAACTCACACACAATGCTGTCTATTCTTTTGACATCCATATGAAATTAATCACCTCAAAATGGGGAGGAGGAATGTTGGACGTGTAAAATCATGTGTCTGATGTTTATTTAGCTTCAAAACACACATATGGGAAAAGATACCACCAGATTTATTGCTATCCAGCCTTTGAATTCTTATTTCCTATCTACCTGTTGGGTAATAAAGACTTGATTTGTTTTGATTGTTTCAGTATACCACAGAGCAACAAAGGAAATGTGAATCACTTTATCTGCAGCACAATGTCAGGGCAGAAAGAAGGGAAAAATCACTCACAGCATGTATGAATTTCTAGTGCCCATGGCTGAGGAACAGGGAGGGTCTCGGGTCAGAGGAGAGATGGCTATTTCTTACTGGGTAAAATATTTACATGTCATGGCTCACAGAATACAAATAAAATGTGTACCTAGGGGAGGCAACTTCTTTCTACTCCCGAAAATCTCTGAACCAGAGAGTCCATTCCCACATTAAAAAAAGATTTGTACTTCGTGAAGTATAAAGTCTGTTTCTTTTCCTTCAGGTTGAATGTTAATGTTCTGCCTTGTGACCTTAACTTAATGGATATTCTCAAAACTGGCAGCTTTTCTTTCATGCGGGAAGTAGGAATAATTCTGAATTAAGAGCACCAAAGTAGGTTACGGAGGCATTATGTCAGAGGCTGTGCCTTGTTCACAAGCAGAGGAAGCCCATGTCATAAGGTATAATGCAATTAAAGGCAATCGGGCAATCTTACCAGCTTTCTCATCTCCCTGACTTCACCTGGTGATGCCCGAGGTGACTCTTTTCAGAACTGTCTACAATTTGACACAGTTCTAGTATTTTTTTTAAGTCTGGAATGAATTTCAATTCTTGAGCATAGCAGATCCTAGCGGTACCATGTTGTCATCTGTCTACCAGGACCATGCATTCTTTTCCAGTCACGGGGAATGCCCATCACTTTCCCCCTTTTCCCTCCAGAGTATATCTGAAGGTTGCTGCCTTTCCCAGGATGGCATTATCCCTCACTTTGAATAGGGGCTGTCAATGATGGATGGGTAAGGAACTACAAATCACTCGTCCCTTGCTTCAGAGGATGGAGTGATAATTTTGCCTGGCATGATATCGTAGATCAAAGCAAGACAAGATTTTCTAGGGAACGATGTCCTTGTTGCGGCTCAATCCACTTCCCTCTTGTTCACACCTCCAACTAATAGTTTTTCCTGAAGAGGATCCCCTCAATAAATCTAAAACCCCAGCATTCTGTCGCAAATTCTGATTCTAGGTTGGCCAGACTAAGATAGTGAGTTTGTCCCTGCCTTTCAACTCCTCCCAGCCCCCTTCCTGATGAATTCAATAATGTGTTTGTTATCTTTGTCACCCAGAATTCCACTCTCAGAATCGTCTTCTCTAGATGATGGGATCGTTTTGACGTCAGTGAGCTTGGTTTGGTTGGTCTTATTGACCTCTAGTTTGTCTTTTAATGGGCGGAGAGAAGATCCTTTACATCCATTCATCAGTTTACTCTGAAGACATATGATCAGCACAGGATCAAAGGCACAGACGTTGGAAATGTGAACTCAGTGAATGGATCCAATTCCCTGCTTCCAGTTGTAGTGACTTGTTTAGCGTCCAGCTCTATTTATAGCACTTCTTCCAAAAGCTGAGTTTTTTCAAGACAGACTGATGTCCTGCTGCCATGGGAATGGTCGTTATGGCTTTAGTATATGGTAGTCATCTGTGTGTGGGTGGGGGTGGGGTGGGGATGGGGATACAATAACAGATTTCACTGGCACCCAAACAGCCATTGTAGTCTGAAATGGCACACATCTTCTCCATTCTCTGTAATTAAAAGTGTGATTGTGTAGATATCTGAAAATCTGCTCTTGTTAAAAAAAAAAAAAGTTGGTCCAGAGCCTTTCTCAATCTGGATGCAAAAATGACAGAATTTGAAGGTTTCCTTGTATTGCTACCAGCTATTGGGCTGAGGGTGGGCTGATTCAGCAATTCGGAGAGTGGTGATTCTAGCTGACTGCAACAGTTGGAGAGGAAAGGTCAGGTTGACCCTGCTGTTTGGAGGGGAAAACAACAAAGAGCACAGAACAGAGAGGTGCCGAAAAAGGACACAGAGCACGGGAATATTTCTGGAGGATCATGATCACTGCTGGGTAGGGCAGGGATGTTTGTTTGGTTTCGTGGTGGGAGAGTTGGAATCCCTTACACACTTTCAACCTGCTTTGCCAACGTGTTGGCTGACTCAGAAACATGTTGATTGACTCAGCAATATTACTGATTTTCTGTGCAGTGGTATTTTATAAAGAAATCAGCGAGTTGTTTCCATCACGTTACTTTGGATACTATAAATAATGTCTTCTATTAATCCTCAAATTTTCTTTTTGAAACAAGCATGTGCTTGCTATTTTCCATTTAGCCATCTTGAGTTTTATTCTGGTTCAATTCCTTTATGTTTATAAGCATTGTGTGTGCATGTGTGTATGTTAGATTTGAAGGATGATACAGTTTTGTACATTTAATTTTGGAATGGCATACATTCATACCACGGACCGTGCTGAGAAGCCCTATAATTGCTCTTAATTTTATATTTATGGTTCATTTGTGAACATCAGAATTTCACATTTTAAGACTATTTTCCATGGATTCTGTTTCAAAAGGTCATTGCAATTTAAGAGAATAAATACATTTTATTGTTGTTGATGATGAATTTCCTAACAAGAAATCTTGGAACTTGCTGTTTACTAGTGAGAGAGGTAATTATTATAACTGTTTATGCTCATGTTTAAAACTTCACTCCACCCATATGATTAGCACTCATAAGAGTTAGATAATCTAAGAAGTATCTCAGAAACATTGGTATTTTTTTTTTCTTGCATCATTGAAAACATTTTATATTTCTGTTTGATCAGTGGGAAGAAATAGTTCGTGAGTCAAAAAAAGCCCCCCAAAATCATTTCAGAAAGCCTGAATTACTTTCTGTTCTTTTTCTGATCACTCTAATGCATTTTAGAACTCTATGTAAGTGAAGTATCCATGCCTACTTTTTGAAAACATGACTAGCAGTGTTTGTTTCTAAGTTTATTCTCAGGGTGAAAAATATAAGAGTAAGCTTCCTACATTACATGTCAACACTGTATGATTGGAATATTTTGTTCTCTAATTTTTATATTTGCAAATTTTGTTGGTAGAAAATTTGATAAAGATTTGGAATTTTAAAATTCCATGAGAATAAAATATTGACCAATTATTTTAAGCATTTGTAGTAACATTTTTCTGAGTGTTAGAAATAATGAGGTTAATAAAATTAACAACAGAGAAGAAACAGGCAAAAATATTTGTATTGCTTTATGAACAGCTATGTTATCTCTCTGGGATCATTATGTATGCTGGTCTAAAATTTCATCTTTTCTTTCATTCTATTTTCTTAATTCTTTCTTATCCATTTCCAGTAATGAACTATGATTTCTTAATCTAGAATTGGATTGCAAATGTCACTATCGGCGCGGGACTGCGGCCCACTGGGATGGAGGTTCAATTCCAGCAGCGGCTCTACAGGAGCAAAGGCTGGGCCTCCTACTCCCACCACCAGAGGGCAGTGATGCTCTCCCCCCAAAAATGTCACTATCGGTCCTCTTTTTTTTTTTTTTTAAATTGACCAAGTAATTGGTGATAGATGACCAAACGAATCATTCAGCTCATTAAAGCAGATGAACAGTTTGTGAATGAATAACTATATTTGTAGATAAAGTATGACTCATACAAAAAGAGACCATGGATATAATGGAAGTATTGGCATTGTTAGGTACCACATTGAATCAGTTCTCATTCAAAGTGAACCGATAAATGGCATTATGAAACTGTTTGCCTGGTCCTGCGCCACTGTCATAGTCATGACCATGGTCGAGACCATTGTTATAAGCAGCGTGCCAGTCCATCTTGAGTGTCTTCATCCTGTTTGCTGACTCTCTGTTTTGACAAGTATAGCTTCCTTCTCCTGAGAAGTATCCCTTCTGAGAGTAGGTGCAAAGTAAGGAAGCAAAGTCCTGCCATCCAATTCTTGCCTGGATCCCTCCTATACAGTCTTGTCTGTCTGTCTGTCTTCCAGTCCATAGTCCATAGTTGATTTAAGATATTCGATGACACTGTAATGCAGAGTGTCAGTTCTCTTTCAGTCCTCCTATCTGATTGTTCAGCTTCCACCCGCACAAGAGGAGAGGATAAGTACCATGGTATGAGTCATGTGCACTTTCCTCATAAAAGTGTCACCTTTGCTTTGGGACACTTTAATGAGGTCTTTTGCTGTATATTTAGCCACTAGAATTGATTTGTTTGTTTGCTTTTAATTTATTGACTGATGCTTCCATGTCTCACCATGTGTCTGTCAGTTTGTGGCATTTTGGTGGCTTGTGTCTTGCTATGATGCTGGAAGTCAAATCACTGCTCTATTAAATACCAACAGGGATGTCCAAAATGAAGCGGTTTCAGCACAGCTTCTAGAACAGATCATACAGAAGGAATAGGCTGGCCATTTGGGAGGAATTAGTCACTGAAAAACTTATACCTGGTGGCAGAACACTGTGAGCTACTGAAAACGTCATGGATAGCAGTAGAACACTGTCAGATACTGAGACCCTTATGGATAGCAGTAGAACATGGTCAAATACTGAAAGCCTCATGGGTAGCAGTAGAACACAGAATTCTGTCAGGTACTGAAATACTGATGAATAGCAGATTCACTTGCTGATGGTGCATGTCTCAAAATGTGAATAAATTGCTGTAAACATCTGTAATAATTTGAATTTTGAATGTATTACGTATGAGTCTAGAATAGTTAGAAATTGTGAAAAACGAAGTGGATACACCCATCCATGAGGGTTTTAGTACCTGACCGTGTTCTACCGCCTTTCATGAGGGAGGGTTTCAATATCTGATCGTACTCTACTGCTATCCAAAAATGTCAGGATGTTCATTTGCTGATGGGGCATGACTCAACTGAAAATGCGAAGAAACTGCTGTAAACATCTGTAATAATTGGAATTTGGAATGTGCTAAGTATGAGTCTAGAATAATTAGAAGTTGTGAAAAATGAAACGGACCACATAAGGATGGATATTTTAAGCACATATGAGCTGAAATGGACTGGATTTGGCCATTTTTCATCAGACAACTTTGGTTTTCATTGCCAGGAACGACAAGTTCAAGAGAAATGGTGTCATATTCATCATCGTAAAGGACATCTCAAGATCTGTCATGTAGTACAATGTTGCCTGTGATAGGATAATATCCATGTACATAGAAGGAAATCCAGTCAATCCAACTATTGTTGAAATGTCTGGAGAAGAGTGTAGCACCAGAATTAGAGGAAGGTTTATTAACAACCTGTATTATCAGCTAGAACAAAACATTCGTTTTGGTTAATTCATTAAGTGAATAAGCTACACCTGGAAATTGAGAATTATCTTCAAGTCAAAAGAAAAAAAAAACAAACAAACCAAAAAACAAATTATCCTTGGATGATAGTTAACGAAAACAAGCCCCCAAATGGCGAAAATCCCCCAAAGTCAGAAGGCATTGGCAACAGAGGATGATGATGATTTTATTGTGTCCATAAAATATTAGCTAACTGAAATCCCTCAGATTCCCTTGTCATTCCAAGTGAAGTCTACCGTTGTCAGTGGACTCAGAAAGCATGGAACCGTCCAGTGCAAATGGATTCTTCCACGAGGACAGTCCTAGGACAATCCTCCTGGTATGCTCAATGGGTCCTCTGCTTGTAGAAACTTTCTCCTTTGAAGAAAGCTAAATAACCATGTGAGGGGGAATATAATCTTTGAATAATGAATTAAGTAGAACAACATAGGTATTTGTTTACTGTTCAATCAGGGCATGTACATTTTCTTCATAGTAGTTAGGAACCCCGATCTCCCTGCTCTTTATGGTCAAAACCAGGTCAACTGGCTAATTCCTGTCTTCCACCATGTGTGAAAGAGGTAGCAGGGCTGTTATTGCTCTCAATGCCGGGGATCTTTATATTCTGTTTGTATCAAAAGAGTACAGATATTTTTGACTTTGAAGATTTTTAATACCATTTATTCATGCTGGTGACATCATTCCTCCTGAAGCAGTATCATCTTGCTGTCCATAAATACATTGGTTTCCCATCACTGTCTCACCCACAAAGTTGTTACGATGTTTTGTTGATGATCTTCACAAATCCACGTCATATGAAACATATGCAAGAAAATGTCAATGAAAAGTTGTTAACTGGTGATGTTAAATTTACTATTCAAAATTTTATAATGTAACAAAGAAAAATAAAACTTCCAACTATGTCTTCTCTTGACCCCGAGGCTGTGCTCATTGCATTTCTAGAATGTTGTCTCTCTCCACATTGCCAACAGCCCTGTGTTTTCCCACCTCCAACAGTGGGGAAGATAGGCAAGGCTCTGCCAATTCCGAATCATTTCAGACACCATAGGTGGACCTGGAACATTCTTGAAAGGTGCTGAATGGCACAGAGTTGCTCAAGGAGGAGAACCAGGGGTCCCTGGTTGCCTGGGTGTACGGCAGTACCAATTTCCCCATTTCTTGATTACAGTTTACCTCACTACTACTTTACCTCCTACAACCTTAGGGTTGAAACAGTTTAAACTGCTACTAAATTACAACTAGCATGCTATTTTCCATGTTTCTGGAGTTGTGACAGATTTTATGCCATCTTGCATCTGTGTAAAAAGTGTAATGGAGGAGTCCAACCTATCAGTTGGGTCATAGCCTGATGATGCCTCCTTGAGGGTGTGACCTTTCTGTAAGAGAGACAATGGGAACCCTCTCTTTCTTCCCTTTGCACCTTCCTCTTCCTGATACTCCGTGTCTCCCTCCAGGGGTGGCCCTGTGCGGACTGCTGATCCTGGGAGCCATCATTGGAGCTGCCTTGTGCCCTATCAGGTACCCACTGACTTTGGACCTATGTGGCTCTGTTCCCCCAAGCCCAGGGTCTTCCTACTCCCTGACTCACCTTTCTGTAACACTGGCCTGCAGCTACCTATGTCTCCAGAGGGCTCCGGCTAGCATCAGACTTATGGACTTTGGTCTGATTGGGTTGGGATGTCTTTTTGAAATAAAATTACTTCTTGGTGTATAGTCCCTTCTGATTTTGTTCCTTTAGACAACCCAGCCTAGCACAATTGGAAGCTATCAGATTTGTGTTTGGGAGCCTTTTTCTTTCTTTCTTCCTTTTGCAATGTAGGTGATGTTAAGAGATTTGAAGAGCATTGAGGTAACTTTATTGGTATCAGTATTCTATGTAAGGGTCCCTCACTCTTTTACAGCAGTGAGCTGAACTTAAGAACACTTACAGTTTGCAGATTCTTCCCATAGAAAAAGCTCACAGGAATGGAGCTCACTATGTTTCATTTAAATGGAGGAGAACAGAGAAACTTGTCACTTCGGTGTCAAAAAACCCTTGATGATCTGAGTTTGATGATAGCTCCAGGACCCACATGTGATGAGTGGTCATGTAAACCTATTTTTAATGTCTCGCCTCATCCACAGAACAATGAAAGGTAATAGAAGTCTCTTTGTCGTTTTGTACTTAGAAGGAACAGATGTAAAAGATTGGTATTCTAAAGACATAGATCAAACATTGTAGCTTAAGAACTTGAAGATAATAATAATTAGAAAGAAATGCATCTTCTATAGAAAAAGACCTGGGTCTGGGATGTGAGGGTTGCTATGGAGAAAAGTCGTGATGATGGTAGGCAAGTGAAGGAGGGAAATTGTATTCCTGCTAGGAGAGTCCATGAACTCCAGACTTTAATTTAAATATACCCTGATCTTCTGGGTTTCTACTTTCTTGTTAAGTTCTTTTGTTACTAGTTCTTCAAATGCATGGGAAGAGCATTGAAAATTGCTTAGGCCTAAATAGATTACTTCAGAAATTACTTCAATTTCTTGAGAGTTAATTCCTTGACTTGCAACTAATGTGGGGTCGAAGTACCTGTTTGCTCTTCCCATTGTGTCCAGCAGAGCAATGAGTCTGATGCCAACTCTATCCACAAGGTAGAATTTCCTGGGGAAAAAATAATCTGTCTTTGTGTTACAGATGAGTCCTTGTTGCTATCTATGCTTAACCAGTTAGATGTTCAAGAAAGAAAAGTGAATCTCCTCCCTGGAATAAAGACCCACATTTGCTTTTAAGGAAGCAACTAGTAGGTCAATTAAGTCAGAAAAATGTGATGTTTTAGGGTGTGCACAGTAAGACCTGTTTATTTAAATATAATGAGACAATAGAGAGGAATAGGCATCTTTTCCCTTTATCAAAAAGGATACAGCAAAAAATGGCTAACCACGTTCCCTGCCAGGATTTGAGCTTAGAGAAAGGAGGATAAAACCAGAAATCAATCTCTCTGTCTTGGAGTCAATGATGATGCATCATGGCCCCCTGGGGATAGCTGAGACTGCCACCGGGGAGTAGAAAGCTCAATCTTCCTTCTGAGGAGCGGCCCACCATCTGGGTTGCAGCCCAACGTGTAACCATTAAGCCAGAAGGAAGCTACGGCTGCCTTATTTCCTTCTAACCTATTATCTTTTTTGTATCATTTCAATCTCCTTTCATGTTGTATTATGTGGTAGACAGAATTCTAAAGGGATCCTAAAGATTTTCTCACTTCCTAGTGTACATACCCTGCATAATCTATAGTCCTGTAAATATGACGGATTTTACTCCTAGCCTTAGGTTAAGCTGTCTAGTTGAGCCAAATCTGATCACATGAGCCTTTTAAAGGCAGAGTTTTTTCTGTCTGGTCCTCTGATGGAGGAAAAGGAAAAAGCTCCAGGCGCATGAATGGACTTTTTATTAATGAATGAGGACAGAGGGGCCATATGGTAACAAAGATGGGCTGCATTCTAGGAGCTCAGAGCACTAGGATGATAAAGCCAGTGGGCAGTAAGGACTGAGTCTTACAACTATAGGGAATAGAGTTCTGCCAGAAAGAAGAAGAAAGAAAGAAATGAAGGAAGAAACAGAGAAAGAGGAAAGGGCTAAGAAGCGGGATACCCCTGAGTAAATGGTATTGTTAGAGGCATATCTGACCTCTTGTTGCTTCCCTGCATATCCATGAAGGGGAGGGCAGACATACCTCCACTCCTCCCTTCTTTCTTTTAACATATTTTACAGCAACCATTCACATCATGTGTTGGTCCCCCAGAACTTCCCTTCAGGTTCTATATTTTGATACGATGGCCACACAGGACTCACAGACAGTACTCATAAGGGGTTTACAAGGGAGGTTAATGGGTTACACAAATCAGAATCCATAAACAGAAAGGATATGGTCATAGCAGTACCTCTCCCCAGCAAGTAGCGAAAGCTGATTGTAGTCCTGAGTCTCTCAGCCAGGTGACCCCTTGACCTCTGCCTCTGTGGGTCAGGAAACCCACCTGGCTCACATTCTCATTGTGTCCCCATGGCTCTGTTCTGTCTCAAGGTTTCCTTGCCTTGGTCTCTGGTGTCAGGCTGGCTCCTTTGCTCTGTCCCATGGTCTCCTTGCTGCAGCACCTAGTGGCTTTGGTTTCTTTGGCTTCTCTGCCTCTTCAGAGAGGGATCACAAACTTGCCCCCAGTTGGCCCTTTTTCAGATGATCCCAAGACTCTCTCCCTGTGTGTTTCTGAGATGGCACTTATACACAGACGAAGGACTTTGATGGTTGAGTGTCTTTTGTCTTTTAGCAGACAATACCCCAAGGAAACAAAGGGTGGTGAATTGGTTCACACACTCAGCTAATGTGGACACTTAATCCTACCTTAATCCTTCCTATCCAATAGTAAAACTGAGCACTGCCTCCAAAACGGGATTATAATAAGGTGACCAGATGTTCCGCTTTTTAACATTTTGTCCCGCATTCCGCGGCATTTTAAAATTAAATAAATATATTACAATACTAATTTTGCATTCTATGAACATTTTTGTTGCTCCTTATAGACCAAATTTTTAATCAAGAAACCCCTCCCCTTCCCCGCCAGCACCCATGGTCAATGGTGTCCCGCTTAAAATCTGGTCAATTTAGTATTATAATCACAGGTATAAAGACTAGAGTTTATAAAATTTGCATAAGGTATTATGCCTCTAATGGTCCTATATTAAGTAATAGACTACATTTGACCTAAGAACCGCCAGACAAGAATTCATTCCAGTCCACACCTTGATTTCGGTTTTGTGAAACTCAAAGCTGGGTGACTGTAGTTATTGAGTTGAACTTCTAACTGAAGCGATAGTAAGTTGATGAAGATATGGTGTTTGATGCTGCTAAATTCGTCCTAATTTATTTCACAACAGTATGAAGTGAATATCCTATAACTTTTAATTTAAGAGAACAATAATTACAGTTGGGTTTATTTGGGTCATGGGGTTATCAATAATTTCACTTCTACTTGATTTTTAAAAATTAAATTAAAATTTAATCTTAATGAATGCTTGTTTTAAAAGAAAAAGCCATAATGTAAGAGCACATGTATTCATTCAAAGTTGGATGTACATGTTGTATGTAAAGATACTGTCATTTTTCTCACCGATTTCCAAGATATTTTGCACATATATTCAGTCCTGCCTCAGCTTACCAAAGATATGTATGCAGAATTCTGAATTTGCAATGCATTTTCTTGAAAAGAATTCCTAAGAAACAAACAAAGCAAGAATAAAAACAGAATGGCTTCCTTTTATATTTGAATCCATATGAAGACTTTTGGCAAGATAGTGAGTAGGCAATAGTTTTATGCTAGTACAGAGTGGGGTGCTATGAGGGAAGAGTAGGTTGGCTTGGTGCATGTCTACCTACCCAGGAAATCCAGCACGGCTCATTGGTCCTTGCACATCCTATGTGCTCAATACCTCTTTGTTCAATAAAGCAAATGGGTACACTTGCTGCCAACCTTGCATTTTAAAGGCTGTGTAAGTTTTCAATTCATATGGAGTACCGCCAACTTTAAAATCATATGTCCTTTATCTTCCCTTCACCCCCATCCTGCATATCAACTGGAACTTACAGAGCCAAACTACAGAATCATCATTGAACAGACTTCGGCGACTCATTAGCCAACAACCAAGTGAGTGCCTGAAGTGTGATAGCCATTTCCTCAAGGAAACAGAGGATGATGGTCTTCGACTTTGTTCTCCCTCCTCTTGGCTTGGTAATGGAAGTCCAAACTCTGGGCATGTCTCCCTTTGGCAGATGCTGGAGGGGTTCCTTTGTGGCAACTGCTCTGGCTGAGTCTTCGGTCTTGTTAATACATCCAGCACAGAGGCTAGTATATGTCAATGCCCTATCGATTTAGTAGTTGTTCATGATGAGATAGGGGAAGAGGGTAGAGGAGGGGTAGAAAGGAAGACCAGATTGCAAGGATCTACATATGACCTCCTACCTGGGAGATGGATATTGGAGAAGAGGGTGAGAGGAGACATCAGATGGTGTTAGAAATGACAAAATAATAGTAATTTATAAATTATTGAGGGCTCAGGGGAGAGTGGGACATGGGGAAGGAAGGGAAAAATGAGGAGTGGATACCACAGACTCAAGTGGAAAGCAAGTGTTTTGAGAATGATGAGAGAAACAAATGTACACAAGTGCTTGACAACAGTGAATCTATGTGTGGGTTGTGATAAGAGTTGTCTGAGTCCCCAATAAAATGATTTTGAAAATATGAAACTCTGCACAGAGCAATTGTTTCTTGTAGGTAAAAACTCCTCCAGGTTAGTGGACAATTCCCATCTGCCTACTTTCTATTGATTGTCTGGAAAGTCTAGCCACACAGAAGTTGAGAAACCCTTTTTGATATTCAATAATGAAAAGAGCTATGGCAGAGAAATGACAACTGCCATGGAATTATGCCCAGTGTGCATATGAAACTGGAGTCCTGGCCATATTCATGGGGTCATCAGGAGCAGAAACAGCCCCCCCCCACCCCCCCGCTCAACAAACCAGGAATGGAACCTTCCTTCCCATCAGGCTCCATAAAGCAACCTGTTAGTTTATGGGATTGTGTCTAAAATTAAGAGGGAGCCTGATTCTACTTTATAGTGACTCTGTGTGTCAGCCCCTTTAGGTTACCGAAGGGGCATCTTTATGGAAGACATTGCCAGCTCTTTTTCCCGCAGAACCATTTGTGGGTGTAAACTGTGGTCCATCTTTTATTAGCATCTGTACACTTAACTGTGCTTGTCCAAGAGGTGATTTTTTAAAAAAAAAATATGATGTAGGGATTTACAGTGACTATTTTAAAGTTCCTCCACAAACCCAAAGGCACTAGCATCAAGTCCATGGTGATGGTGATCCTATAAATGCAGGTTAGAATTGCCTCTGTGGATTTCTGAGACTTATCACTCTTTACAGAAGTAGAAAACTACGCCTTTCTCTGCCAGACAGGCTAGTACTTTTCACTAGCTGACCTTGTGGTTAGCAGCCCAACTTAAAGCCACTATATCGCCAGGGCTCCTATTTAAAGTTTCCTAAGGGGTGGGGGGAGATATTCAAAATAGGGCCCATTTACCCAGAATACACTTCCTTGACATGAAGGTCACTCAGGTCATGGAGATGATTATCCTGCAAGGACCTTAAGAGAACATAGTTGATGCTGGTGCTTGATTAGAGCTTCAAGTAGTTGCAAAGATAGAGTGTGTCTCCTTAACAAACATATTATGACCTCCTGTGTTAAATCTTTACCAACCCCCTAAACCCCCCCAAAACTCCCAGCTCTTATGGTTCCATTTAGCATCCAAAAATTGAGCTGTGTCCTTTCTCCTTTGCAGCTCATTACTATCAATAAAAGAATAACAAATTGGAGGGTTGGCTGGCACTTTGACTGTGATAGATGTCAGAGCAGAGAACAGCCTTGTTTTTTGTCATTTCCAAGGTCTTCGGGTTAGTGATAGAGGTATTTTTCACCTGGAATGTCAAATAGGAAAGGGATAGTTACGTCTCATGTTCAGTGCTTGAGAGTATCATTTCTGTGACATTCAGCTAGGAACCCTTGTGGTGTATTGGCTAATTCTTGGATTGCTAACTCTAAGAGAAGTTGTGCAAGTTGTCTATACACCTAAAGACTTATAGACTCAGATACTCTCAGAAGTCATTCTACTCTATAGTATATGGTAGCCAAGAGATGGAATTGACATGATGGCAGTGGGTTTGCGGTTGATATTTCCTCCTGCCTCCATCTGCAGTCAGGAACCCCCAGGTGGCAATGCTAATGACAAGGGAGACAAATCTCCCATTGCAGGGCAAACACCGCTCCTCCAGTGCAGTACACTACACTCTTTTCAGGGCAGACATTGTACAGTGTTTAGAGTACTCCTTTGACAAAATCAGCAAGAAAACAGAAGGGCGTTCTTTATAAGTACTTTACAAGTACTGCATCTTATGCTTCTCCAAGAAGTCTTTCGAGCTTCATCTCAAGACAAATTCAAACCGGTGACTAGCTTTCTCTTCTTGGGTTTGCAACTGCAGGAGAAGAATCAACAACCAAGGGCCTTCTTGTCTAGAGGCCAGAGGCCACCCAGCCACAGCCAGCCAGCAGACATTAAACTTTGGCACACACAGTGCTTAACGTGGTTTGAATTAGTTGCCAAAAATTTATGACCTGGAGATATCTTAAGAAAAGAAATCTGAATTTTTGCAGTTAGGATAGCTCTTGGCATGATTTCCCATATGACAACTGGAGTTGGGTCAAGGTTGCGGGCTGAGCATAATTCAGGGAAGCTCCTAGAGTACATACTGTCTTTGTGGAAATTAAAAAAACAGGCACCACCTCCAGGAGGGGATCCTGTCTGCGGGACACATGTTCTACACTTCAGACACACTGCTCGGCTGGGAACTGTAAGGTCATCTCTGATAGGGTGGTTATGAGTCAGAATGGACTCTCCAGAGCTAGGGACTTTGGGCTGTCACCATCCCTTCATCCATCATCTTTGAACCTGTTCCCTTCTGCTAGCCCATGAGGCATTTTCCTTTGTGACCACAGCAAAAGCCTTTGGGGAAAGTTGCTGCCTGAGGCACTGGGCTTGATGAAGGAGGGCTGGCCTTGAGGGTTTTTTTCTGATTCCTTGCCAACAGAGATGGAAGAGACACTAGCATTTGCTTGACCTACTTCTGTGTCTTTCCCAGAGAAGACAGCTGAATGACTTCAATGGTTTCATATCCAGAGACTAGTTTTCCATCTCCTCCTGGTCCACCCCCCTTCCTGAACCTTCACTCTGCCCATCCCGACGTCAGTGCTGATTGGCCACTTGTTCATTTTTTTTCATCTGTGTGAGAGAATGTGTCCAGGCAGGCTATAATGATTCCCTTCATCTGACACAGGAATTAACTTAAAGAGTTTGAGACAGACTCCGTGTGCCATCCTTGAATTAGCCGATGCCAGTTGACAGCTTGCCCTTATTAAACCTTGCCCCATAGTGAGCCCTGAAGCTACTGACAAGACACGGTGCCAAGGTTCTTAGGGGGCTCTGCTGTGGCCTTAGTAAATCTGAATAATGCTAGCTCCATGGCTCTCCTGTACGGAGTGTTTTCTTAGCATCGGCACAACCATCATCATCTTCATTTACAAAATGAAGCTCTATATCTGCCGTGGTCGAGAGCATACTCAAAGTGAAGTCCTCCTCTCTGGCCAGAGAGTTTGGAAAGTGATGTGCAGCCCAGGGCGGTGGCGTGATATAATTAGAGGCCTGCTATAGCAGGGTCGTGACTTTCAAACTGACCCTGACCCTGCCACTCACTAGCTATATGAATTCGGATAAGTCACTTGAACTCTGTGACTCTCCGTGCAATAGGAGTTAAATTATAATGAAGAGCATTTAGTATGTGTGAGGACTCTGCAGTCACGTTCGAGAGTCCCATAACCCCTCTTTTCATCTGTGTCTTGGAGAATATTTCCCTCCAAACTCTCGGTTTTCTACTCTTGCACTACAGATATGAAATCACTTCTTTCCTAATTGGTTTCTGCATGATTAAACAGTGTTCATTTTTAGCACACGGTTAATGGGTAACCAACGATGAGTGAGTCCACCCAACTCATGATGACCTCATGGGTGTCAGAGTGAAACTGTGCTCCATAGGAATTTTGACAGCTGATCTTCTGAATTAGGTTGCCAGACTTTTCTTGCAAGGCACTCTGGGTAGGCTCAAACCTTTAAATATCCTTCAGCAGAAAAGTACATTGACCATCTCACCACCCACGGATTCTCAGCACAGTACTTTGCAGATGCAAAATGCTGATGCCTATTAGAGTCTCTTGCCTGAAAAGTAAGGTATGAAAAAAATCCTCTTTCCCTCAGGCTGTGCCTCACTGATTTGGAAAGTAAGAAATTTAGCAAGTGGAAGGGGCTAATGGTTGCTTTGCTCAATAAATATTTAATGCATTGATTTTCACTGTGGAATGTGCTTAAATATATGAACATCAAGCTGTTCTGCTAAAGGTGTGGCTTCTTATTGGGGCAGCTTGTGGAGAGAGATAAAAATAATCGTAGAGTTTCAAACACTGTAGGATAATATAGTGGTAAAAAAATAAAAGAAATAAGAAGAATGTGCTTTTAATAGTGTGAGTTGCTGCCTATTCCCTTCAGGAATGGATTCTTGACTGCAGAAGTCTTTATCTAGACACCCAGATCAAGCAGAATACAAAGGTCACTATGCCAATTTCATCTAAAATGTGTTTTACCGTGTCAGACTGTTGGCTTTGAGGAAAAGACCTGTGGTTGCTATGGAACTGTTAATAATGATTGCTGTCTGCACTTCAATTCCTCATACTCCAGCCTCTAATATAACATCACTTAGATTTGGGCTGCAGGGCAGTAAACAAACTTTTGAGTAGAAATTAACTGGTCTTGGGCATTAGTGTCTTAATGTAGAAAATGACTTTCATTCTAACCTTGACTTACACTATTAGCTTGGCTATGTTGAAAGAGCTTCTGGTTTCCTGACAGTGAGATGAAATGCATGAGGTTCCACTCTTTCCTTTCAACCGGAGCATTGTGAAATCAGAAACATTCCCAAGGTTCATTAAATAATAAATGTCAAAATGCATTGTTCTGTGCAGAGATGATCGTGGTCTCCGCTTGCCCCCCATTTTAAACGTATAGATAGAAAAACAATAACAATAGTAATTCAGTCATATCCTAGACTGTTTAACAGAAAGAGAAAAAAATACTCCAGTTGAAATACCTATCTCTCTATATTTATATTTAAACTAAAATATTACAGAAAAATGACATCTTTGCCATATTTCTGTGAGATTTGTAATACACATAATAGATGCTTCTTACTCTTGAATTATATTTCTAAGACATAGTTCTCAATCCTTATTAAGGCATAACCGATCTTTGGGGAAAACTAATCCACTTCTTGAGGTCTAGGCACAGAATTCTGGAATGGGTTATTGGATGGGTGGGAAGAAGTCCTATCCAATTTGGGGACTGTGAAGCCTCACCAGTATGCAAATAATTCAACAATAATACAAAATAAATAGCTTTCATTTCCACAACTGCTGCTCTCTCTAATCCCTGCAGTATGGATTTTCAAACAATTATCTGGCCTAATTCTCTGCTTTATTGCTTAAGATTTTAGTGCCTCAAATGTGGAACATAGAAGAAATGTGATTGTCAGTAAAACCTAAGGAAAAAAAATGCTTGAGTGCAGTTTTCCACTGGCACGCAGCTAGTTTATGGCAACAAATGAAATAAGCATTTTCAAAGAGGAAACGTAAACATTGCATTAGCTCTGGATCTCCCAGCTCCTCTGCTGCATGAAGACACAGCAACTCGAAAGAGGTTAAACATGCACGCCTTGAGCCCGGGTGTAATTAAGTCCTCCACCACGTGTCTCCCACAGAATACGACAAAGGTTTATCTATGTGAATAAACTGAAGTACAGTTGAGTACCTTCATGTTTACAGGACTCACTAAGCTACTGTAAGGTCAGGTATGAGACAATAAAATGCAGATGGAATTATCAAATTCATCAATAAATCCAAATGCTTTCCGGAGCTGGCAAGGTGATGTCAGGACAGTTAAACTTGAAGAATGAGACTTTTCTTTCTAAATGAGATCAAGGAAAAAGGAAAACAGAGCTAATAAGAGCCAGCAGGATGGACACAATCAACAGGACTGCTCTGTTTGGAGTACAGTTTTAAAATCAATTCTTTCCACTTGTTCTAAAATTATTCTGCCCCCCCCCCCCACAAAAAAACCCACTGACATTGTAATAGACTTTTTATTTTGGTTTATTTAGTCTTTTTTAATACAGCCATGTTAGTCCAGCAGTCTAATACTTGGGGTTACATTACTGTAAAATCAGACAGAGATTATGCCATCAATGCACTGATTCATCTTATACCTTTGACTAAAAGTATAGTTTGCTAATATTATCTTGGTCAGTTGCATTTGTTAAGATTATTATGATTATTTTTTTCACACTAGATATAGGGAATTTGTTCCCTGGTGTCAACACTCTTTAAACTACAATTAAATAATTTCCTTAACACATTAGACTTTTGTAATTAAAAATAGACAAAAATATTGTAGTATATGTTAGGCAGCAGTGTTTGAATATATGTGTACATACATATAAACATTAGCATGCTTTAACAAGTTAAAACATCAATTTTCTGTGGGGGCAATATCTTCATGTAATATGACTGGAATAAAGGTACAATTAGATACAAAGTAGGAAAGAGAATTCTTTCTTCTAAAATCTGTTGATTTTAACATCTTATCAACCTTCAATGGATCCTTTTGAGGGTACGCATTATTTGAAAATTTGAAAAATATTAAAGTATACTATGATAGTGTTCTACAAAGGCAGTGTATATTAATATTCAAAGACATGTAATCGATGTTTATTTCTATGTTAAAGGCAAGTATCCATTTGAACTTTCCTAAAGAAGTATTCATAGTTTCTTTTATTTAGTAAGAAAATGAAGTTTGGTTTAGCATTGTGAAATTTATTTGCTATATTGTTTGGAAATTAGTCAAAAATACTATGGACACATTAGTATTCCAAGATACAAGAACTTTTCTAACATTGTTATTAAATAGTGAAATACAACACTAATACTGTAACTATTTTGCTTTTAAGCATTTTTTATCTTTATTCATCATTCTCATTGGCAGCTCTTGTTCCTTTTTTTTTTTGCATTTTCTAATTTTTCTGGCTTAGCTTTTTCTGTGATAACTTCGACTTTCATGCATATCTTATTTCATAGTGAATTATTTCATCTTCCAAAGTTTCTTCATTTGCAACAAGCAATGGCTTCTATTAAATGAATAACCAAATGAATGTTTTTTTCCTACCTTTTGTAAATGCTTTTTTTCTTAAAATATAAAGTAGTTCTAGCTTTAGATTTAATATATGTACATATTATATATCACACACGTAGAGACTATAATTAGATTCACAGACTGCTGTGGAAATCCAGTGTACATTGTTCAGAAGCTTATGGAATGATATACACACACATCCACATCTGCAGGTCACATTTTATGACTGAAGTATCCAGAGTCCTGGTGGTGGAATGGGTCAAGCGTTAGGTTGCTAGCCACAAGTCAGCGGTTCACACCCAGCACCTGGGGGAGGTCAGTGCCAGGACAGACAAAATCTTGGAAACCCCAAGGTCTCACAGTGGCTTTGAGCCAGCATACAGTGGGATTTTTGGGTTTTTAATTATCTCTGCTTTGTCCTAAGCCAAATGGATCAGTCACTTCCAATAATTCCATTTCTTCTTCCTGGAGAAACTTGGAGAAATCCTTCTTAAATAGAACCGAAGAACAACTACGAAAGAAGTGAGGCCTCCTGGTCCCTGCGTGTTGCTTTCCTGGTAGATCTTGGCCATGCGTCTGCTGCCATCAGGTCATCGATGCTGATTGCCTGGACAAGAACTTGACATTGAGTCGGCCACGCTGGAGGTAAGCGGGCTCCGTGTCCAGCTTCTGCTTAGCTGCCGACGGGCCCAGCGCCCGGGACTTCAGGCTCTCTGGTCCACCTGGAGCACGGCCGCTTGCCCGGGCTCCTCCTCCGGCTCCTCCTCCGGCTCCTCCAGCTCCTCTGCACTTCGCAGGTAGCCATCTTCATAGCGCGTCTTCTGTGCGAATTCCAGAGCCACCGCCCCCTCGGCCTCATCTTCCAAGATCAAGTTCATGCTACTTCCTCCTGGGGCCTCCCGCTCAGCATCCCCTTCTGCATTCTTCTCTTCTCCCAGGGAGGCTTCCGAAAGACCCTCGGCCACCGAGCTCTCCTCGGGGTCATTCAGCATCTGGTCACTGCCCCGCCTGTCTTCGGCCTTGGCTTCATTCTCTGAGGGGCTCTCTCCTTCTCGAACTTTCTTTCTTCCAAAACCGAGTGGGGACATCTTGAAGGGGGAGCTTTTTCCGGAGGCGATTTTTGGATGATTGGAAGCGAGGGATTTCTTTATCTTCTCCCTCCTCTCCACCGATACAATCTTTGTCCCCAGCTGGTTCATCTTTTTCTCGATGTTCTGCCGTGAAAACGCTTTCTTGAGGCTATCTACTTTGCGGAGGCTGGATCTTTTGATTTTCTCCGCCCTGCTTTCTTCCAGCTTCTCATCGGTGCTGTCGTCCAAGTCCTCGTTGTCGTGAGGCAGGTCGTCGTCCGATGAGAGGTCTACCGTCTGCAAGGTTTCTTCCAAGGACTTGTTCTCATCTGCCAGATCCTCCTTCCCTTCCGCCAAGCTGGACGCGGGCTCTTTGGCAAACACGCTGGTGGGGATCTCATTTTCTTCCTGAAAGGAGGGAACATGCAGGTTTCAGGTGAATAACATATCTCGACAAACAGCCCTGAAATGCTATAGTGTGTGTGTGTGTGTGTGTGTGTGTCTGTGTGTGTGTGTGTGTGTGTGTGTGTGTGAGAGAGAGAGAGAGAGAGAGACAGAGAGAGAGAGAGAGAGAGAGAGAGAGAGAGAGAGAGAGAGACAGAGAGAGAGGTTAGAAACCTAGAGTTTGTGGTTTCATTGTTTTAGAACAGGAAGAGTTCATTCTAAACTGGTCAAGTCATTCCTTCAGGCTAGATAAGGCTGTGGGCTTGCCCCCTGGGAATAGCAAGACTTGCTGGCCGGAGATCTCTCGGTGACAGGCCGGGGGAAGTATGCTGTGGTTCGCAGAGACCAGGAAGCATTGCTTAGATAAGTGAGGTAGAGCAAGTTATCTTGAACCCAGATGCCCGCCCTCTCTTGGCCTCCTGGAGGTCAGAGGGCTCTGTGTTGCTGCCCAAATTCCACTGCGAAAGAGCCCAACGGTCCGTTGGAAGAGGAGAGCAGGCCAGAGAGCTGGGACATCCTCCGGTCAGACAACTTGTTGAGCCTTGACTAGCTTCCCTTACCAACCAGAAGTGTGGTCAAGCTTAGTAGTTGTTCAAAAGTGTGGCCTATTTTAGCTCATGGCATCATGTTATACGCTGCAGGCAGCAGAGTAAGACTTCACTGGCACAAAACTCAGTGCCATGGAGTCGATGCCAACCCACAGTGACTCTCTGGGGCAGGTGGGCGTGGCTCTGAGGTATTGCAGACCTTAGCTCCTTACTGGAGCGGAGAGCCTCCTCTTTCTCCCTTGGAGGGTCTGGTGGTTTGAACTGCTGGTGTCTAATGTATCACCACTGGGCCCCCAGAACCCCTCAGGCCAAGGCTTGTGGAGGCTGGTGGGATTCACAAAACTGAAAAGCCATCCTTTGTGGATTTGTCAAAGGAGGTAGACAGTAGCAGTTCCCTGGGTAGACTGAGTTTACCGAGCCTCTGGTGTTAAACAAGGCTTCCTTAGGCAAGGGTCTGCCAATCAGGCTTCACCTCCCTCCAATAGTGAAGAGAGGAACACGACCCCTCCCCCCTCACTCTTTCAACCACCCACCCCCTGTTGCCCCCTCTCCCAGTCTCTCTAGGTCTATGACACAGATTATTCCTTCAAGTTGTCTCAGAAAGTAGAGCAAGAAAACTTGCTTCCAGAGCATGAGGAGATATTTCCTCTGTGTCACTCTATGGAAAGATGGAAAGATTTAGATGAAGACAGACTTCAGTTGCATGAGGCATTTTTGGATTGTTTTTCCTTTGAGCGTTGGAAAATGAAGGGAGTCAGGTGGGCCACGGGTTAAAGCCCTCAGCTGCAAAGTGAAGTCTTGGTGGCTCAAACAGCCGCTCTGTGGGAGCAAGCTGGGATCAGCTGCTCCCATCCTGATTACAGCCTGGAAAATCTGAGTTTGAATCAGCCTGAGGACGATGGCATGAGTGTGGGACCACGAGCGCTAGTCAGCAAGAGGGCCCACAGTTGCCTGGAAAGGAATGGAAAGAAAGTGAAGGAGTGGGGCAGAGTCTGGGTGTCTGCTGGATTGCTGGATCCCTGCACCTGTCCTCGGCTCCTTGGGCCTCCTTACTAGAAGGTGGAAGCCAGACTAGGGGCTTGCCATGTGGACCTGCAGAGAGTGGGTTGGCTTCAGAGGAATGCTGGGGGTCAGCAAATGTGTGCACCCCCTGTGTGCCCTGCTTCTTCCGGGGCCTCGGTGCTATCTGTGTCTACCTTGGACTGCCTAGGGAACCTCGGCCAATTAAAAAAAACATACACCCATGAATCTAAGGAATATTTAATGGCGGAAATTTGTCCATGTTTTCCAGTTTTTGATCAGACAGACAACAGAATTGGTTTATGATTAACAAGTACTCTAAGGGTGCAGGTGCATATTTTAAACTTTCTGGTAAAAAGATTGAATGAACAAATTTCTGATAATGCAAACACATGTAAACTTTTCTCTCCTTATGAACTACTTAATGGTATAGTTCATAATCAAGGTCTGTGTCTTCCTGGTACATCCATACCCATACCCATGTCCTTTCCATTCTGGTTAAAAATAAAGGACAAAATCTCAGGGGGAAAAGAAAAGGCAGAAAAGCTGATTAAACACAGTTCTTTTTATAATGAATGTATCTATGTTGTGTCCTAAATAAAGCCCCTTTCATTTTGAATGTCATGGGATGTGTCAGTGGCAAGGTATGTCAGACCCGATAGAGATTTCCATGAGTCATTTATGATACGGGCTCAATTTCCCAGGTTTCAAATGGAGGTGACCTGTGTCTTGAAAGTCAGCAGTTCAAAGCCACCAGGCAGAGACTGGGTTTTCTACTCCCAGAAGGAGTTACGGTCTCAGAAACTCACAGGGCCAGTTCCATCCTGCCCTTTCAGGTCTCTGTGAGTCAGACTTGATTTGATGGCAGTGAGTTGAGTGGGTGGTGTGAGTGTGTGTATGTGTTTCACAGGAGTATCTTCCATATAGGGATGCAATTGTTAAAAAGTAATCTGCTACTGCTTATGTCTCAGTACCTAGAATAATACCTGGCATATCACAGCTGTAGATCAGGTGCTTGTAGAAAGAGTGTGTGTTGGGTAGGTGGCTTTTAAGGAAAGAGTCAAGAATGGCTGGAATGGTGACCAGACTTCTGTTTCCAGACTTGAAGAAGATGGTCTAGAAGGAAGATTGCTGGCTGCTGCTTTCCTTGGGAAAGCAGATAAGCATATCGTCTAAGGGGTGGGGCAGCGGTTTCCACTCTTAAGGAAGGATATTATTCTCAGTGGATGCAGATTATATAAATAGCTAAGGTCTTCTGCTTAGTCCAAAAGGGAAATACTTCTGGGGTTTGACAAGAGGCTTGGGAAAGTTTCACAGGAGTTTGCTTGCAGGAAAGGAAGAAAACAAGCGTTTAGTGGAAAGTTGTGAAAAAATCCTTGGTGAGGAAAGTAGAAATTCAGGCAGAAAATTATTTAAAAGCAAAATGAGAAAATAAGCCCATATTATTAATGAAGAGGTATACTTTGTAGAGTGTAATCAAAGGTAGTACATTATGTAACTTACCTTTCTTTAATTTCAAATAAAGGTAGACTTATTAATTATTCTTTAAGAATTAAACTGTAATCATCTCAGTTTTTAAAACACGCACCTTTCATTATTTAAGAAACATTAGAGTTACAGTGAAATCTGAGACTTTATTTTCTCGCCTTCTGAGAAAGGTAAATCAGATGTATGAAGATGGTCAAGAAAAAGTGGAAAACCCAATGGAAAGTTGGTGTAAAATACCAGGGCTAATTCCACGTGAGCGCTTTGATGCTAATTATGAAAACAAACTCATTGGCAAGAGGGATTGCCCAGGATTAGAGGGCATGACTTTGTACAACTGGGAACAAAGTGAGATCTGTCTTTCTGGCTCGCTCCCATGCACCTGTTATCATTTTAATTACTCACACAACCAAACCCAAAGAGTGGATCATAACTCACACTGCACTTTACCTTCTACCTTTTAGCCATTGTTTATTTGGTGGCTTCTGCTGGCCTCTCCTTTGAAGGTACACCCTACAGGAATTCTTGAGTCTCTGAGCATACGGTGATCTTAAACTTCCCAGAAGCGGGGTTGGGGGTTGGGTGTGGGGATTCGATTCTGATACTTGCCATTCTTTAGTGTAAAATGTATGCATGATGTTTGCTGATGGAATGGTTCTAGGGTGAATTTCAGATGTTGCATTTGAATTTCAGATGGCAGCTCCTCTGTCCCTGCTCTCTCCTGCATCGCTCAGTGTCCTTGCTCTCCTTCTTTCATGCACAACTCAGGGAAGCCCTCAGTATGTCCTGTGCCTGCAGCTCAGAAGACCTTCCTGCCCTCAGCCTCCTCTTGCAACGTTTTTGATCTGCTTTCTCTTACAGACTCCAAGGTTGGTGACTGCTTCCAGGGAAAAACCAAGTTTTTACCTCCAACAGTGCCACTGCTGAGCTCTGCTCGTTCCACGTGTACCTCCTTGGGGCTGACGGCTCCTGAAAATGGCAGTAAGTATCCCTCCTGGGCTGCCTTGCTCCCACGGGCAGCTCTCTCCAGCAGAGGCATGTAGGAGTGGCTGAGGAGTTGGCCAGATTTGTTTGCCAACAAGGTCCTCGGCCTCTACGGATGCAGCTGCTCCTGGTTCTGACCCTTCACAGGGACCCTCGGGAGCTTTCCAAAGAGAGAAATGAAATGAAACCGCACACTTCAAACCTACATGAATGATGTGCTTGAAGCAGAGAAGAGAAAAGGAATGGAAGGAACCCTCGAGAAGTGGCATTTTCCCCTGTATTTCAGCTTGTTTGCTGTTGATATTGATTCTTGTGAATTAAGAGTCCCTCGTCATGTATATAGATCTCCACAGAGAGGGGCTGGCTGACCTGCTGGGCCCTCCTGAGGTTGGGTCTCATGGAAGCAAATCCTCTGCACATCCCTAGCTTTGCACACTTTGAAAAAGAAGGCACGCTCCACGACTAGCATTAGAGAGTCACTAAGACTTTTAGATTCCCACAGGGGTGTGGCGGCATCCTAGAGGAATATAAAGAGCATACATTTGTTTCTTTGGGATGTTTGATCCAATAATCTCTAAATACTAGTTATTAAAATGGAATGAAGCCCACCTGGCATTCTGATTTATAGGCCTCTGTTACACATTGATGGTTTTCCCCGATTTGTGTTCCTAAGGTATAGATTGCCGACTGGATAAAGCCATTGATTAGAATTGCACCCCTAAGGCAGCTGTTGGAGGAATCAGCTAGTCATAAGAATAAAATGCATTAGTTATAATCCCCGAGCAGTCTTTCACATACTGGAGGATTTAAAAGTTTCATTATTTTTCAGTGTTATCAAGGGTTCAATTCTTTTTTAAGATCACACTGGTTAGGTGTTTTTTGTTTTTTTTTTTTTGGTTACACATACAAAAACACAAAAACAAATCACACTGAATTATTTAAAAGCTAATGTAGAAAACTGAGTAAACATGAACTTTACTGTAGTGGGATTATGGTGTTTGCTTTACTCACCTTTTATAATTCAGACTCTGAAATTTCTATTTTTAATAAAATAAAATCTTTCTAGGTACATCCTTGAACTAAAATATGGTTAAACTAAATGGTTATTAAGGTGCTTTCCAGCTGGGAAATGTTTGGGTCTGTGATACCTAAGCCCCATAAAAGCATAAATCACAGAAGTGATCCCACTGCGTACTCTGCCAAATATGTTTTCTTCGAAATGAGAATCAAAATGATATGACCTGAGTTGCACCGAATAACACACTTCCCCCCCAACTATTCAATTCAAATAGATATAGATTATAAAATGATGGGAGGGGCTCCATTTATTTGGAGAAAACTGAATCTGAGGTCGTCTAGTTTTTATTATAGGAGAGAGATCATCAATCTTTTGAATAAACACCAACAAGAATCGGTTATTCACTTAAAGAGTCTGAAACAGTGCTGACAACCAATAAATGCAAAGAGTAACAATAAGAAGTAGCGTTTTAGGGGCGGAGCCCCGGTAGCGTAAATGGTTGAGTGAGTGCGGAACTGCAGCCCGCGGGCTCGGCGGTTCAAATCCAGTGGCAGCGCTCAGGAGGCTCCCACGACCACCGGAGGGCAGTGATGCCCACACACGCAAAAAGAAGTAGCCTTTTGCTTAGATCATGCACTAACAGAGCACTGGATAAGAAGCATCTCCAAGTCACTGTAATCAATGTGATAGAGACATTGGGAGCCCATCATACAAAGGTGCCTTTGCTTAGCCTATTTCTTACAAGTCTATATTAATTTACCTATTTAACCACTAATTTATTCACTTGTGGTTTTGGATGGAGAAAATACAGTTAAAAACATTATTATTTTTAAAAAGAGTAATCTGGAGGTGTCATACTCTATAGCACCCATCTAAAATTCTGCTCTTATCCAGTGAACCGAATGATGAATATTTAAACACATTTACAGCCTCAATTCTCCAGAAAGGTTTCTACTGCAAACATCTAACCTTTTTCACTTTTTTTCACTGAATTTTACTTTTTTTTTAAATGGATGAAAGTGTAAACTTTCTACCAGTATTCTCATTTTGTTCTTTGGACTTGAAATCCCTCCCGAGCTGCATTTTCAAAGACTCCTTACTCCATCCTAACGTAAGCAGAGACAGGGGCACCACACCCGCAGGATCTATCACCTGGGAATTTCTTAGCCTCTCAAGAAACTGGGAAAATTTCCCCCGGACTGTAAAGTCACTGACTTTCTGCACACGGCCAACGTTTACTGACAGGGAGCCATTCTTACAGGCAAAGCACGAGTCTGTCTTTAGCACGTGACCTTTTAGCAGCACTCCCTGCCAGTCTCATTCCATGTTTGCTGGGTGGTGTCTGGGCATTTTGAATTCAAACACTGATCATCTTCTCAAAAAAAAAAAAAAGAAAAAGGAAAAGGAAAGGTTCTGAGTTTAACAAGGATTTTAAAATTTATGTTCCTGCTCACAGGGAGATGAATGTTTCTCCCTTTTTAGAGACTGCTGGCTATAATGTGGAGTAATTGCTAAGGAATTAGATGTGTAACAGCTACAACAGCGTAAAGATCAGCACAGACTTAAATAAACAAATGGCATGTTTTAAGTAGGACAAATTATGGAAAAATATGGCATTTTTTAAAAAAGGAAAGAAAAGAAATGTGTAATTATTTGGTGAACCAACTAACCAGCCAAACATCTGCAGCTTTTGGAGGACTCTCCAAGGTCAAGATAGAAGTTCACCCATTGGTAGTATAATGTTCTACCCATGACGACACCAATTATACTCACGTCATGAGACAGACATGCTTTTCTCACTCTCTGAGGGTCATATCAAAATCTTGCCTAAAACTAGAAAATCGGTGGATCTAATAAGGAAGAGGCAAACACAGAGTCCTGTGGACCAAAAATGATCATCCATATGAAGATACCCCGTAGTTCCTAGTTTGAGGCGGTTTCAAAAACTTCATGGAAAAGTTTAACTGTGCTTTAATCCACTTTACCCATGAACTTTTGGAAGCTCCTTCATCTACTTCTTCTCCTACACATGTCTTACAGGCCTAGCTAGGAAACAGTCACCATCTGCTGAGCTGTGGAGACCTTGCTGTTACTGCTATCATTCCCAGGGCTGCCACTGCCACTTCATTACTGTCAAGTCAGTGTGACTCCCAGCCACCCTGGGTGTGTTCCAGAAGAATCATGCTCCTGGGGTTGCTGACGGCTGTTGTTTTGGAAGTAGCTCGCTACCTCTATCTTCTGAGGCACCTCTGGTGAACAGCTGAACACATTCAAAACCCAGAGACTACAAGAGTCTAGTTAGTTAGATCCTCTGGTCAGAGTTATTTCCTTTTATGGAATGTGTGGTGGCATAATTGTGATTCCATCACAGTAACAGGCATACAATGCATGACAGGAAGTATGCATGAGTGTATGTATGTCTTTTGGGTTTTAATAAGGCTAAATTGGAAAAAGTAAAGCTTACCTGTCTAAAAATATTGGGTAGGGCAAGATCAGTTTTAATCAAGGGTTGTGTTTCTAACCCAACAAAAGTTTAACCTCCTTCTGGACAAATGAATTTCAAATCCAGCCAGTAGTAGTTTCTATTCACTGAACTCTTACACCATATCAGTCACTTCTTCTCAAATATGTCAATTCATTGATTCCTTACTGTGTGACGGCATTAGTGTTTAAGAGCACATGTTTTAAAATTAGTCTAATGTGTTTCCTTCTCTAGCTCTGCTGCTTGGTGACTAAACAAATTTAGGAAAGATATAAGCATTTCTGTTTTCTTCTCAGTCTCATCTGTAAATTGGGGACAGAAAGCTTAATGCACATAATTCCATAATGCTTACCTTCCCACCGCAATTGCTGAAGGCAAAGTGGGTACACAAGCAAATGTGAAGAAAGCTGATGGTGTCCAGCTATAAAAATATGGCATCTGGGGTCTTAAAGGCTTAAAGATAAACAAGCAGCCATCTAGCTCAGAAGCAACAAAGCCCACATGAAGGAAACACACCAGCCTGCGTGATCATGATGTGTCTATGGGATCAGGTATCAGCATCAAAGAACCAAAAATCAGATCATTGTGAAGGAGGGGGAGTATGGACTGGGTACCCAGAGCCCATCTGTGGGCAACCAAACACCCCTTTACAGAGGGGTTTTGGGGAGGGGACAAGCCAGTCAGGGTGCATTGCACTTTGGCAACCATGAAGCATACAACTTTCCTCTAGTTCTTTAATGCTTTCTCCCCCTTCCACCCCCCCCCCCACTATCATGATCCTGATTCTGTCTTACAAATCCAGCTAGACCAGAGCATGCACACTGGTACAGATAGGATCTGGAAGCACAGGGAATCCAAGACAGATGAACCCATCAGGGCAAGTGGTGAGAGTGGCAATACTGAGAGGGTGGAGGGAGGGTGGGAAACAATTTTAAGTATGTACATATAAGCTCCTCCCTGTGGGAGAGACAAGAGAAAAGTGGGTTAAGGGAGACATTGGATAGTGTAAGACATGACAAAATAAAAATAATTTATAAATTATCAAGGATCCATGAGGGAGAGGGCACGAGGAGGGAGGGAAAAATGAGGAGCTCAAGGGCTCAAGTAGAAATAAAATGTTTTGAGAATAATGATGGCAGAAAATGTACAAATGTGTTTGACACAATGGATGTATGTATGGATTTTGACGAGTTGTATGAGCCCCAATAAAATGATCTTAAAAAAAGTTAATGCACATAAAGGTGCCTACCATAGTAAAGTGGTCAAAGATGGGTTTCAGAAATAGCCCCAAATGAGGAGTAGCTGCAAAATATGCCAGGTCTTTGATAGTTGGCAGGTGGTAGAACTAGAATTTGAACTAGGGTCTGTGCTATTCCAAGCTCTTTTATTTCAGTTACTACAGTTGATTCCATACGTTACTATTTTACCCAATGGCAGAATGGCTACTATAATAGCTCCTACTCTAAGAAGGCTTATAAGAAAGAGGACCACTTTTCCACAGACGGACTGCACTTGAATTTGTTCCCCTTGCCGCCCCCTAATAATCATCTTGCAATGCCTTGGAATTGAGATTTCTAATATTCAAAAAAGTAACTCACTGGCTTCAGAAAGGTGGAGTCACTTCCTTCCAGGTCCCTGCCTCTTGGATGTTTTTCCAAAGTGTCCTTGGGGGTTGTTTGTCAAAGGGCCCACAATGAAGTTGGAACTCCACTCTGAGTCTTCTTAGGGTCTACCTGAGCCTTGCGTATCAAACCTCTCTGTTAGCTTTCTCTCTCTATGTGATGACTGCCGACCCTTCTGGCTGCAATTTCACACCTGTCAATCCAATGTCACAAAATGGGGATTGTGTTCCTTCCTCAACGACAGTCTATCCCTTTAAGTTCCCAGATAGCTTTATTTTTTCAATATCAGATTTACAATTTTCTTGAATTTCTAGTCACCTATCTCTGTAGCAAAATCAAGCCAAACCCAAGCTCAACAAATTGCAATTTTTCTCTAAATAGATATTCTCTTTTCTCTTCACACTTGAGGGATGGGATGAAAGATCACCTCAATTTCCAGGGGAAGGGCATTTCCTTTAGTGAGTCGGATTTAAGTGGGTGTGTGCATGCTTAGTTTTGTTTGGAGATCAGTATTTAATTTAGAAATGCTTTGAGAGCTGAGATTCCTAATATCTTTTAGGCTAATTAAGTGAGCATCTCATAAGCCTTAAGAAAGGCCCAGTTACCGTATCTCTTTTCAGTTCATTTGGTGCTTGAAAAGCTATTCCATTTGCATTAAAAGCTCAAAAAAGTTTCCCTGACTGCAAAAGCTGCAAGGTATCAGAGGGCATCAGCTGCCTGAAGCTTTACAACACCCAAGTGCAGTTCAGGGAGAATTAAAAAAAAACACACAGCAAGATGAGCTTTTCCTTTTATGGAGGGAAGAAGGTTTACTTCGGTACTAAATTGACAGAGCTGATTCACTGGAAAAAGAAGGCTCCCTCAGTGTAGATCCAAATTTCTCAATCTCTCTTGGGAGATAAAGACATTCCCTGTGTGCCTTTCACAATCAAACTGTTGGTTGTAGCCTCTTCCCTCCATGGCTTTGAAATCCTCTCCCATTCAAATGCTACAACTAGACAACCCTGGGGCGGGGCTGGCAATTGCTTACTGGGCTCTGTGCTGGCTGGGTTCCGCTGGGCGGAAGGGCTGCCCTGGGATTCACAAATGCCCGCTACTTGGCTGCACAACAACCCAATGCAATGTCCCTGTCCCCAAATAGCCTCTTGCTACATTAATTGCATCATTGATGCATTAAAAAAAGTTAAGTGGTCTTTTTATTCTCAAGCAACTATTCGAGAGAACTGATATTCAAGGCCGGCCTTTGAATAGTAGGGCTTTTTATTTTCTTCTGCCTTCGAGTTCTTTCTGAGCAAGTCGAGGCCCATAGCTCGTGTGCTTGTAAAGAATTATGCTCGCTATCTCTAGTGCATCCTCTGCTGGAAAAGAACTCATTAATCAGATTGCTTCCTCCGGAAAGTCTTAAAAGGGACACGGCTCATTCTGCCCTGGGTCTCTGTGAGGGAGAAGTGACTCTGAAGTGTCTAACCCCAAGAGCAGCAACCCTCATGGAACTGGTGTACCGCCTCCCAGAGCCTTTGGAAAAAGAATAGCTTTGACAGGTGTGGGTTTGACTTGACTAAAATAACACACACACACACACACACACACACACCCCTCAGGATTGTATTTCAATAAAGAGTTAATAAGCAGCCACTGAATTAATTTGCCTTGTATCTTGCTAACAGCTGCAGCCAAGGCCCCATGCTCATTCGTAATGCAAAGAGACAATGGCATTGGACTAGGATGCACACACCTGCAGGCTTTCCCAACCTCTGTGGAGTGGCTCCAGGTGCTGGCTGACAAATGCCCTTGGTTGAATACCACCAGGCGTCTGCCTTGGGTTTAGGTCACCGGACAGTGGGCAATCCCTTCCTTGGGTGCCCATTTCACATTGTCCTGCTGAGGGCAGTCAGGGAACAATTCCCGGTGTGGGTGATCTCTGACAGACAGACAGGACAGATAGTAGAATGACTCTGAGAGCCAGGAGCCCTACAACGACGGGAACGCTGAGGATCCCAGCCTGGCTGGGAGCGAGCGGCTGGGGGCACCGACCTGGAAGATGAGCACTTTGAAATGGTTGCGGCGCAGGAGCTGGGCGTGGTTGTTCTCCAGCCGCTTCACCTGCACGCTCTGTCGCTCCAGGCGCTCCTTGACGGCGCGGGTGTGGGCGCTGACCTTGCGGGACTTCTCCAGCAGCTTGCTGACCGTGTTGCTGGTGGAGGCCTGGTACTTGGAGAGCTTGGTGAGGTCGTTCTGGATGCCCTTCACCGAGCCCTCGAGGCTGACCTGCCGCTGCTCCATCTTGTGCTGGTTCTCCTGCACGGTGTCCAGCATGTTCACCAATTTGTCCAGGAGCGTGAGCACCGTGACGGCATTGACCTGGGAGCTGTCCCGGATGGCGTCTTCTGTGCTCCCCAGGTGGAGGCTCGGGCTCGGCGTGGAGGAGGGCACCGGGCTGGGGCTCGATAGTTTCTCATGCCGCATGTCAGCACCCGGGTGTTGGAACTTTTCGGCTTGGGCGGCGTCCTCTCCCATGGCCGGACAGGTGACCGCTTCCCGCCTGCAAGCGTCTTCTTGGGCAGGTGAGAAGAGGACGAGGAGGGGAGCAGAGTCCGGCCTGCCCTGCGGAGCTCAGAGCACCGAGCCCCAGGACTGGCAGTGGTTCAGACAAGCAACAACTGGTTCCTCTGATCAGGGGAACTGCATTCCAGCTGCTCTTAAAGGCTCCACTCCACCCAGTGGGAGGTGAAGGTTACAGAAGGGAGAACCACTCAGAGTTCAGCAGCAGCACGGCCAACGCGTCCTAACTGTTCTGCTCGGCACAGAGAATTCTGCTGCAGGTTTAGCCTTTCTTTCCTCTCCCCTCTTCCCTTTAGAGAAAGCGAGTTCAAAGCCATATTTCAATCATGACTTCATCTAGAAGAGAAGGAAAACATGCTAACTTGGCCCAGCTCCACAGCCTTCCCTTGGCCAGAGCAAGCAAACTTTTCGCTGGCTGCAATGCTTCAGATGCCTGCTTTGTTTTGTTTCTTTTCCTGGATTTCAGTTATTGTACTGGAACGGACTGTTTGCATTTCCCCTAGAACTGACGGATGGGCTGCAGAGAGCTGTGTCCTCCTGGGCGGGGCATTGTTTAAAGGGCACTTGCAGGCAAGTGTGGACTGTGAGGCGCCCATTTCCAAAGTAATGGAAGAAGCCCGCCAAAGCCCCTGTCTCTGAACATTTCAAGTAGGGGTGCAAGATCAGAAAATAAGCCGAGTATGGTAAACTAAGCAGTTGTTATAACTGCCGGGCAATTAAATGGGATATTATTGAATACCTCTCTCTTTTAAAAAAATGTATTTTTTCTTGAGACATTGGGAAGAGAAAGTCTTATCTCATTAAGAGCCTACTATGCTAATCTGTTTGGGCTCATCTTAAATTAGTCCTTAGAGATTTTCGCAAAAGCCCACCTCTGCCAGGCAGTTATAGATAGGAGTCCAGCAGTGTGCCTGTCGGGAAGGTTGAGTTGGAGTTTCTGGAGTGCTTCTAATGTTTGACATTTCCAAATTCCTGTTCAGTGAAGTGGCACACCTGTTCTAAACCGTGGCCCTCCTCCACTGAGCCCTGGGGACGCGGGGCTTATTTTCTAAAACGACTTTACATGCTTGGGTTGGTTTTAAATGAATCCAGCCTTTGCAAGTGCTTTCAGCAGGAAGTTTGTAATAGTCCTTCTATGAACAGTTTTGAGAAGAACAAATGCCACCTGATATTGGGTCAGGGCTTGAAAATGGAAAAGTGTCATCCTTCAATGGCAAACTCTACACAGGATCCAATCAATTCATGGACCATTCACTGTCCCATTTATTGAATTTTGAGTCCCCACTATCTGCAGAATTCTGTGCTTGGCACATGTGAGAGCTAAGGTTTTGTGGCATCCTGCCTGAGCCAGGATTATCAGTGGTTTTGCAGTTAAGATGTGGTTATGACTTTTGAGGAGATGCAATATAATTTATTCACCTTCATGATGAACTGAACCATGATTAGCCAATCAATTGAAAGAAAGGTTCTTTAGAGGTGAGGACTACTTTCAATAAATGTGAGTTATGTAGAGAAGCGTGGTTTGTCCAGGGTCTGGATCTTGCAGCTATCTCATCATTTGGGATTTGCTTAGTTGTAATTGAGCCAGTGGCTTGCTCTATTGCCTGCCAGTCCTAGGAGCCATCAACAGCCTATCATCCTACCTGTCAACCCTGGCTTCATTGGTCTCTGTAGCCACAAATCTGCTGTTTGACCTGTCTATCTTGGGTTTAACACAGCCCCTGCAACTTACGTTAGACCTGAGAAGCCTCCTTGTTAATATACTACCTAAATGCTTGGAACTTACCTACCTCTAAACCTATATGAGCCATTTCCTTGTTGTAAAGCTAAACCTTCACCCCACCTCTCTCTCTCTCTTTCTCTCTCTGAGAGATGCTTCCACAAGAATCTTCACCCACTAGCCTGAAATCTTCCTGCTTTTGGCATCACTGCCTGTGCTGCATAAGTCTGCACAAGAATTTACAAACTCAGAAAAAAAGAGTGAGGACTAGCTATAGAGAAGCTTCATTGGTTTGCTCCTCTGGAGAACTCAGCTTAAGATACTGCAAGCCTATAAATATACTTCAATGACTATACTTGGTAGTTGTTGTCAAGTTCTATCAAGTTGGTTCCTGCTCAGCAGTTCTCTTTCTCTACATAGTTTGACCTGCATCATCCTCACAATCATTACCCATGTGCCCATTGTTAGAGCCACTGTTTCAGTCCATCTTCTTGACAATATTCCTGTTTGCATTAATCTGGGTAAACTAGAGAAACAAATCCAGGGGCACTGGTGTATGTATAAGAAAGGGTTTTATATCCAAGAGCAATTGTATATTAAGAAAACATCCTGGCCTGTCCTGAATCAAGTCCATAAACCTGATAGTAGCCTGTAAGTCCAATAGCACTCTGTAAATTCTTGTTCAGACTCATGCAGCATATGCGGTGATGCCAAAAGCAGGAATACTTCAGGCCAGTGGGTGAACAGTCTTGTGGAAACATCTCAGTACTTGTGTGGGTCTCCACGTGGTTCCTCTAGCTCCCGGGCTCTGGCTGCCATCAGCATAGTTTCATGTGACTTGTCAATAGCTATGAGAAGCAGAGAGAGTGTGTGTCCTGCCTCTAGGGAGGAAGAAAAATTTCCCAGACTCCTCACGAGAAGGAGATGCTTACAAGGAGGGATCCATCAGATTGTGATCTGACTGCCAAGCTACAGTCTACCCCATTGCTCAGGTTGACAGGAGATTATGTAACTGCCACACGGTAGCTTTTCTTTTTTCTTTTGTACTGAACTTCTGTTTTACCCATCCTGATATCATATCCACTGTACATGGGAGAAAGTATCTCCAGCCTTCCTTTAAAAGTACATTCTTGTTTGTCAATGGGGCTTGGGCATATTTAATAGTCGTTGCCAATACAATAGTTCAAATGTATCTATTGGTAAGTCTTCCTTCGTCACTGCTTTGAATGCATCTGAGGTGATTAAAACTGCCATGGTTCAGGTCAAGTATACCTTAGTTCTCAAAATGACACTTTTGCTTTTTAACACTGTGTAGTAGATTTGTCCCATATAAGAATATAATATATTCTTTTATTTCTTGACTGCTGCTTAGATTGGCATGGGTTGTGAGCTCAAGTAAAATGATATCTTTGATAAGTCAATCTTTTTTCTATTTATCATGATGTTGCTTTGTTTGGGTAGATTAGAGAAACAAATCCGTAGTCTATATGTATATAAGAAAGAACTTTATATACAAGAGTAGTTGAATATTCAGAAGACATCCTAGCCCAGTCCAGATCAAGTCCATAAGTTTGATATTAGCTCTTTGGTCCAATACCAATCTATAAAATCCTCTTCATACTCATGAAACACATGCAATGACCCCAAATGCAGGGAGCTCACAGACCAGTGGGTGGGAAGTTTTGTGGATCCAGTGGCATTGCAAGCATCTCAGCATTACCAGGGGTCTCCACATGGCTTCTCTATTTCCAGAGGTCTGACTTTCATCAGGCTTTCTCCACAGAGATGTCTCACAGGGAGTGAGGGGAGGGAGAGAGAGAGAGAGAAAGAGAGAGAGAGATTGTCTCCCCCTCTAAGGAGGATTTCCCAGAATCCTCAGAAGACCACGCCCACACAGAGGCCTCATTGGCTATATCCTGATTGACAAGCTAGATTCCACCCCTAAACAATTAATTCTCAAATCGATACCAGATAATGTAGCCAAAGCAGACAACTCTTTGTCAAATTCACATTGCCACATAACTCTTTAGCCATATATAATTTTCAAACAATGATAAAAGTATATCTGTACCTAATAGAATAAAACTAAAATGCATACAATTAAAAATGTGTCACCTTATTTAAACATAACATTCTATCAGTTAACAAAAATATTCTATACTTATGTCAAGAACTACACCCTAATCCTATAATCCTATTAATATATTCCGACAACTATGAAAATTTATAAACCAACTACTTCATACTTTTATCCCCCAAATGTGGGGTATCCAATTTCTATACTGTCCACTTACATCAACCCCAGTGCTCTGAGGAGACAATCATATTCTTTGAGGTGAAGAATTTTCATTTCAATTGGAACCTTGTGAAATCTGCATCCATAAGCAAAGTCAAATCCGGACAGGCCATCCATAAAGCCTGCAGCAATATGCACCAGTTCTAGGGGGGAGAGAGAGAGAGAGAGAGAGAGAGAGAGAGAGAGAGAGAGAGAGAGAGAATTTGCAGGACCATCCAGGAGAGCTACTAGAGGATCAGCTTCAAGATTTCTGCCAAAGGGCAGGCATGGAGACCAGCATCTAGGGCACTGGGACTATGGAATGAAGCATGTTGAAACCAAAGTTACCATGAGGTACCATGGTAACCATGGTTACCATGAGGCAGAGCAGAAGAGCAGTATGAAACCATGGGACTGTGCGGCAGAACAGCAGGCAGGCTTTAGGGTCCCCAGGTCTAGAGGCCAAGGGGCTACATGACTGGGAGACTTAGGAGTAGAGTGACTTGGCTGCTAACTGAGGAGAGGTGAAGCTCTGAACTCCTGATTATCTGTTCAGTGTTTCCAATCCTGGCTTGTGGTGGCCTGTTAACTTCCCTTATAAACCTTCATAAATGTTAGTATTTTCTGTGAGCTATCTGTGGCCATTGCAATGGATTGTCAAATCCAGCAGTGTTGTGGGAGGAATGATTGGTATATGAATAGGGGCCCAAAGGATAGAGGGGGAGGCATATCTAACCCTTACTTTGTGGCAGTTGGCCTTGGCCTGGTAAAGAACCAGATTCACTTTCTCACTATTGTAACTTAAAGAAGTCAGATATTACATTTGTACTGTGCCTCTTTCCCAGTGGGCAATACTATGGTCGGATTGAAGATGGTCAATATCAGCCATGTTCTTCACTAATGCCTCCGATCTCACTCTTTTTGTGTTCCATTTTGTTTTTTGACAACTTACAATTTTTTTTCAGATTAATATATCATTTGTTTTACATTCTAATTATGGGTATTTGCTGTTGTTACTTCTTATTTTGAGTTCTGCCCCATTAGCAAATGATGGACCTCTGAGCTTTTGCTCATCCACATCTTTCATGTCTATTTCCTTTGAGAAGGCAGCTCTTTCCGGATTGTGTTTTGAGTGTCTTCCATATTAAGTGGCTTATTTTCAGGCATTCCATTGAGCAATGAACTTTTGCTATCTATAAAGATTTCACTGGTCAATTCTTTTTAGACATAGTCACCAGACATTTCTTCCTATCTTAGTTTGTAAACTCTGCTAAAGTCTGTCTACCATAGATGACTCTGCTGATGTTTGAAATATTGGTGGCATAGTTTCCAGCATCACAGCAACAACAGAAGGCTGCCAGTGTGACAAACTGACAGACAAATGGTGGAGTTGCTAGCTAGTAGGATGATGAATAAAAAGATATTTATATAATGTCTCTAATTTTTCAGATGAATAGTATTTCACAAACAATTTTTGGAGTGATTTTATGAAAATACTATTAAAATAGGGCTCAAACAGAATTATTAGTAAGAGGAATATTAAAATTACATCACCTTATATTCAACAAAACTAATTGGTGAACTGTGTACACAAGAACAAAGGATGAATCAATGTTGATTTTAAGAAGCATAATTTTCTAACAAAATTATGCAGTATCATGATACAAGATTCCTTTACATTTGACACTTCTATGGGCAAATCATAAAAGGGGTCATTACTGCCAAAATATCTGAGTCATTCATCATTTTTCCAAGAGGCTCTCTTGTATTTTGACATTCAAGCCATTCCCTTTTATTTATTGTGTCCTTATCTGTGTGGATTTCTCGCCTTCAAATGTTAACTATTCCAGCTCCATAGTCTCATTTGTCAGAGCAGTTGGCCGTGATTCAAGGGCTTCTTTATCATTGTCTTCCTCAATTTCATCATTTCCTACATTGTCTTCAAGATGTGTGATTTCCCACTATAATCACTTGACACTGATTGTTACTTTGATTCCCACCAATTTTGCATCACATTGTTGGATGTTGTAAAATCAACTAGACTCTAGTGACTAGAGGAATAAAGAAGTGAAAGAGGTGGGGATAGGTGAGAAAAGGTTGTACTTAATATGGACACGGGAATAGAGGTTTGCATGTTGATCGATTGATTTATTTTTCCAACTGTTTTTTATTGGCAAGTAGTTCAATTATTCAATCCTATCACAGAGAATTGTATAATCATGCCCATATCAATTTTAGAGCTTTCTCTCTCTCCTATGGTTCAATAGTCTTAAAGTTGATTTATGCAATCACAATCCATTCTGATGTTCTCTCTCCCTCCCATCTTCATTAGTCACTCTCAAAATGCCCCTTTCCTTCTATCTCTCCTTACCTTGTATCCCCTTGTATCCATTATTATCATTATACTTCCTCTCTTCTGTGCTTCACAGCTGGGAGACTCAACAGAAAACAAAGTTGTGCTAAGGTGGTAAGGGTAGCGACATAATATTATATAGACAAAATACTAATATGGGTAAGAAGGAGAAGACCCCCTACAATAATAAACCAGGGAAGAAATTTCTGTTGTGCAACCAGTAAGAGGTTCTTGCACCCAGAGCAAATACAGATCATGCCATCTCTAGGGGTGGTCAATTGGTCAAGTGTCCAGTTGGTTCGAGTATAATCAATTACAATGATCTCTGCCTGATTGTCAGGGTGATCAAGACCCTTGTCTGTAACTAAAGCATATTTGCCACTGGCTCAGTTTGATCTCGATTTGTTTATTTATTAAAATTAATTTCGAATCATTCATGTGACCTGTCAAGGCATTGAAAGAAGTCAACCCCCAAATTTAATGACTTAAAATAATGATTTTATTTATCTGTGATTCTGCGGGTTGGCTAAGCAAGGCTTAGCTAGTACATGGGATCTCTGCTGTGCATATTTATTCTGCTATAACTTGGATTGAGGAATCTAAACTTGATTCGTTCATGGGTCTGGCTCTTTAAATGGGATGGCTGGAATGCTGGGACTTCCCTTCTCCTAGCCTTTAGAGCTCCAGAAATTCTCCAGGTCACCTCTCTAGTAGGGGAATCACACTTTTTTCTTTCTTTCTTAAACAATTTTATTAGCTTATGTCATACAATTCACATGTCATACAGTCTACTGGTACAATTACATTAAGAAGGGTTGTACAGTCATGACTACAATCAATTTTAGGACACTCTTCTTTTTCTTGTATTCATTGTTATTAGCTCCTGCTAGCCACCCCTCTCTCCATTCATTTGAGAAATTGTCTGTATAGACTGACTCATGCTGGATTTCCTATACAGAAAAATATACAAAAAAGAGCAACTAACAATAACAAAGGAAAACAGAAAAACCAAAATAGGAACAAAGGAAAAATGACGAAGAAATAGAACAAATTTATAATGGGTAACATGGGAGATTAAATGATTAGGGGGTAAATTTTAGCATAACTGTATCTGCAAGAATCCATTTTCCATTGCACTCTGTATGATTGCAAGACTACTCACATCCTGGTTTATGGCGAGTGGGTATTCCCAAAAGGCTTTTCCCACTTTTATTTCACCTTCACTTTCTTGTTGTTTTTTTATTGAAACAAATGATAAGATAATACATTTTAATTTAACTACATCTGCCCAAATGCTTTACAATTCTCTCTGTCTGGTAACAAGATTTTCCACATCTCTCAAGTATGATCACAGAAGATTTACTACAGTCTTAATCTTTGTGGGGACCCTGCGACTGGATTTGGACTTCCTCTGCCATTCATCTGCTTTTATAAAATAGACATTCACAATTTAAGTTCTGATACCATGCCCTCCATCTGGTTTGGATCTTATTAATCAGTTCACACAGGCTGGTTTGCTTCTTCCATGTGGGCTTAAGTTGACACCTCACTTAGATGGCTGCTTCTTTGAAGACAAGCCTTTAAGATCCCAGATGATGTTCTTTCTGATAGCTGGGCACCATATAGTTTCTTTATCACACTATGCTGTGGCCCTCATATCTTCAGTGATTTCTTTTTGAGGATGAACATCCAGCACAGCCATGTTATAGGAACTAATTGAAATCAAATTTCTTTACATTGTGCCTTAGGGCTCCATGGTTTTGCAAGTAGATGTGGCGAAGTCTTTTTCTTCTTCTGAGATTTTCAGCTATTTATGTATCTTTTATCTTTGTGGTATGAATTAGAACCCTCAGCACATAACAGAAAGTTTCCCATTTCCTTCCTGTGCTTACATTTCCCCCTTATCCTTCTTTTCTGTGCCTTCTTGACTTGAGCTCAATCTTTGCAAAAATGCTACCCCTTTGATCTTCTGTAATTGATGATCGAAGGAGTTTGTACTTCTCTGATGTTATTACTTACCATATCATCTGTCTACTGTTGGACTGAAAGTTGAGCCTTTGGAGTAGGCTGAATTTCACGCTTATAGGATGTCTTAGAAACACAGTACTTTGAGGTGCTCCCCAATTTCTGTCAGGTCAGTAATCCTGGTCTTTTTTGAGATTTTGAATTTTCTTCCACTCTACCTAGGGCTTTCTAATGGGATCACTTTCAAAAGGGCCAGCAGGATTACTCAGGCACTGTCTAGTTGGAGTCTGAGGACCCTGGAGCCTGGAATGTTATGGCTTATTAAGTCTTTGGATGACTGCATATGCTTGAGTATAAGCTGACCCAAATATCAGTGGAGGCACCTAATTTTAACCACAAAAACTACATAAAAATATGCTAAAAACTTGGCTTATTCTCGAGTATATAGGGTAATTGTTTACATACATCTTCAGTTTTCTTCATTACTTTTTCTCCAGATGCAGACACATCAATCACTGTAATTTAGAAGACTGCTTGTGAGCAGTCGCTTCTCACCAAGGGAGAATGTAGAACATTATCTTTAGGGATTATGTTAAGGTGAGGCTCTGAAACTCTCCCTACATCCCTTTGACCCCCTTCTACTGTTCCAAACAAGCAAGAAGACAAGCCCAGATTCAGGGGGGAAGAAAATGGTTTCTATCACCTGAAGTGCTGAAGACCTGATGGCATAAGCATTGTTTTGCTACCAGTGAGGTCAGCTGCTCAATTCCACCAGCTTTCCCATGGGACAAAGATAATGCTGCTTGCTTTCCATTTAGATGGAACTTGATGGTAGTGGACATGGTTTTGGATTGATGGGAGGAATACCAACACCCAATACAAAAGAGTAATTAGCATGGTAGAAATTTTTGAAACTAACTTTGGAAAACCCTACACCACCCCATGAATACATTGCCATTTTAAAAGATTGTTACTGATAAAGCTGAAGTTCTGTCTGGTCATCTTTTCTGTTTTCATTTCCTACTTCTCAGAGGTAAGTTACTTTATTAATTATCACCAATATTCTTTGAGGATTGATTGACCACTCTTTATGTGATCAATTAATTAGTGGATAATTACATGCTATGCAACCTTGCAATCGGGGAAGAAGTTATATGAGGAGAACCTTTCATTCCTGTACAAGATGGGCCTTAGCCAGGTAATAGACAGATGGCAAAGTACTAAGGGAAGCAAGAGTTTACAGGGCGGGAACACAAAGACCATAAGACATAGTACTATCTATGAGATAAAATTTGAAGTAACTCTGAGCTTCCAAACTCACTGAATTGATCCAATGTAAGTTCATTCTCTGAGAGGAATTAATTAAGTTTACCAATAAACTCTAGGAAAAATGAAAAAAAATAACTAAATCTAACTAGTACATATTATAATGCTCTTTTGAAGTATGGATGTTGGAGTTCAGCTATATTCAATGGTAGGTAGGAGCTACTAGAAGTTTTTATTTGAAAACAGTATATATAAAAGGATTGTTGTTCTTAGTAACATCATGACAGATAGAACTAACTTCCCATAGGGTCATCTAGGCTGTAATATTTATGAGGATCTGGTCTCCCATAGAGCAACTAGTGGATTTGAGTAATCAACCTTTTGATTAGCAGCTTCGCCTTTAAACAATGCACCACTAGGACTCTTTATATGAAGAATCAGTGTAGAAATAACACGCTGGAGAAAAGAAGTTGGTTGGCAACATTTGCTGACTGTGGAGCAGTGCTAGCCAGGAAGGATGCAAAGATCAGTGACATATTTGCTAAGTTTTTACATCTCTCATGTTAGTGAGAAAATCATGCAGCCAGACAACTAGTGTATATAGATACACGGGTGTGTTTGACTTTGTAATGGCAGCAAAGGAAGGCTTAAGTTATAGCAAGATATGGCTAGGGCTCTGAGTCCTTGAATTGTCTATCAACTATTATTACCTACTACTAAATCAAGTCTCTAAATTCTAATAGCATAAAGGACAGACCATAAAAATGGCCATTTTAGGCCTGAGCCCCGGTGGCCTAAGTGGTTGAGTGCGGAGTTGCAGTCCACGGGCTTGGCGGTTTAAATCCAGAGACGACTCTCAAGAGCGGCACTGGATAGTGCCCATGACCACCAGAGGCAGTGAGGCTCACCAAAAACAACAACAACAACAACAACAACAACAAAACCACTTCGTTCTTTTTTTTTGGGGGGGGCGGACATCACTGCCTCTGGTGGTCTTGGGCACTACCCAATGCCGCTTCTGAGAGCTACCGCTGGATTTGAACTGCCAAGCCCGCGGGCTGCAGTCCTGCACTCAACCACTTAAACGCCACCGGGGCTCAGCCCCAATGACCACTTTGTTTTTGTTTGTCTTTATCAGTTTGAGTTTAGGTTCTAATTTCTGTGTGGTTTTCCAACTTTGAATCATTGGTAATTTGCAAGATTTTTTTGAACCCTTTAGCATAAGTCCTAGAGTCGAGATAGCTGAGGGGCTTTCTTGATCAGCCATTTTTATGTAGACTTAGATGTTAATCTTGGCATTTTTGTTTTTCTCCTGTGACAATGATAGGAGACAAGGTATAATGAGCTTGTACAAAATCAGTTCTTTTCTGAAAGGAATAAGTCCTTCTTGAGCCCAAGCCTTTTGAGGGAATAAGAGTTTTTGTATCTGATTCAGGAGTCTTGTATCTTTTGCCACGAAATGGTGATAGGCTGACATGTTAGCTGTTAGCATATTTTCAGAAAGAGATCAAGTTAAGTTGATCTGCATGGTCAATTAAGTTCATGGCAGAACGGTCATTTCAGAAGATTATGGCCATGTCGATTTTGGAATTACTAAGAGGATAATTGTGATATATTTTCTTGAAGTACCCAGGAAGATCATGGGAACTTCTTTTAGGGAAGTTTTTTAAAAATTGAAAAATGCATGGTTATAAAAAAGGCCAGGGAACATCCACTGAGAAGTTTTATATGCATACTCTCTCACTATATATATTATATATAGTATATGTGGCAGTTACATAATCTGTCAACTTGCGAAGGGGTGGACTCAAGCCTGTCAATCAGGCCATAGCCAATAAGGCCTCCATGTGGGCAAGGCCTTCTCCTGAGGATTTTGAAAACTCCTGTTTTCCTCCCTGGAAAAACACTGTTTTCCTGCTGATGAGCCACATGGAGACCTCAGATGGAACCAGAGCCCTGGAGCTGGAGGGTCCACATTGAGACCCATGCCAGCACTGAGATGCTTCCCTGTCATGAATCCACAAGACTTTCTACCCCCTGGCCTGTGATCTTCCTGTATTCAGTGTCATTGCATATATTGCATGATAGTGAAGAGGAAATTATGTGCCGGTATTGAAAATAGAGGTTGATATCAGGCTTATGGACTTGATCTGGACTGGGATGGGATTTGCTAAATATATTCAATTATTCTTCAATATAAAAAGTCTCTATTACACACATATGAGTGTCTATGTGTTTGTTTCTCTAGTCTACCCAGACTAACACATTATAGTACTAGAGAAATAAATCATACAGGTGAAAGGTGGATACTTGTTTGACCCCTGGCTCAAGGTAGTTTTTCTCCTTTAGCAAACCATAGATCAGATGTGACCATGCAGTTTATTGTGTTCTTTTCTGGAAAGATTATGGGAAGTTAAATTTTTTATTCTTGTCTTTGGTTGTTGTCTTGGTTATTCCCATTTAAAAGATTGAACATGGATATGACTCATGTATATTTTGAGTTCAGAATGTGAACAGAGTTTGGCTGTGAAATTTTGTTCCCATTCAGGAAAAATGCTGCAGAACCTGTTGTGATGTTGAACACAGCTTACAAGGGACAGCTTTATGTGAAAAACTGAAGTATATGAGTGGTTTTCTCATTTTCAAAATGGTGAAATTTGTTGATTGATTATAAACTCATATAGCTGTCCATCAACTTCTGAAATGGTTGAAATATCTATTTGGTGCACACTTGGAGCTTGTTCCACTAGGTCAGACTACTCATCTAGTTTTCTATTTAGAGGTTCTGAAAAGATTGCATAACAATGTGAGACAAAAAAGGCCTGCTTTGTGGCAGATGGGGAACTGTTTTTGCCACCATGACAGCGCACCTGCTCACACAGCCAGTTGTTCACACACACAAAAAAGCATGCCTCTCTTGCCCCACATACTTTACTCACCTGATCTCACTCCAAGCAACTTCTTTTGTTTCCACAAATGATGAAGGAAATGAAAAGACAGTGATTTGACAATGTAAAAGAGGTGAAGAAAAAATGAGAGTGGTCCTGTCAGCCATCCAAACTGATGAGTTTAAAAAATGTTTCCAAGAATAGAAGATTTGAACAATGTATTAAGTTTAATGAAAAGTAGTTTAAAGGTGATAAGGTTGTTTTGTCAAAAAGAAAAAATAATTAAATACACAGCGTTGGGAAAAAAATCAGGTTTTTTTTTTGGGGGGGGGCAGTAACTCCTTGTATTCTTCAGTGTGTGTGTGTGTGTGTGTGTGTGTAAAAGGGTTGTCCTATGAGAATTTTTTTGGAAACCTGACTCCATATACCTTACAGTCCTGATTTTGTCCCTTCAAACTTCTTTTTGTTTCCTCAAATCAAAGAATATTGCAAAGTAACACCATTTGAATCCCTGAAGGATGCCAAAATTACTTTTTGACATGGTATAAATCAAAGAGTATGGTATAAAATAAATCACAAACTTATAGGTGAGAAGGGTTAGGAGAGATGGAAACAATATATTACTGACTTTGAGGATAGACCTTCATGCAAAGAGAATGTGGCCCTATTACTAGGAGATTCTTCAGTGGGTATAATGGAATATTCATGATTTCATTTTAAGATCTGTGTAGCTTCCTATCAAAAGAAACACAGCTTCCACATGCATATTCTTGCTCTGTAATTCTGGGTATAGTGTGTTGACCTGCATATTTGCTAGCTGGATTTATCAAATTTCATTCATTCATATATTCTTTGAATAAATGTTTTGGTCACTTATAATTTACAAGGAATTGTGCAACTTTCTAAAATATATATTGCTTGATGAAATATATATACCTTTAGCCTTACAGAATTTAATGACAAGAGTAGGCTACAGGGATCTGTGTTTTACATTGAATTCATATTCAAAAATTATGCCGGGTGGTATAATAAAGATGACTGAAAATTATGTGCTACTTTTCTCATTTATAGAAACAGTCTATTTTCCATTTCCTTGTATCACAGATGTCCTATGTGACTTGCTTGACTAATAGCACTATCAAGATATAATATGCTGGAATTGTTGAAATTAGGATGTATGAAGGTTTATAGTTTTCCCGAGTAGAAGTCAGAGGGACCATTTCCGAACATCACACCTCAAATATTTAGGTGCAATTCATTTATTTCCATATCTTCTCCCTTTCCCCATCCTTTCCCACAAACTAAGCCCACTACTCATGTCCAAGAATATATCTTTAAGGAGCACTGCCCTTGTGTATGTTTTGTAGAGAAACCCAATGCCACAATCACAGTGCCACGTGGGTTCTTTTCCTCTGGAGGTGGGACAAACAAATGGGATGATATTTGTGTGTGTGTGTGTGTGTGTGTGTGTAAAAATGGAAACCATGGAAGATCTTTCTATTCTCTCATCCATGTTCCTGCATATGACTCTCTTTTCATTTCCATCTCTTTTTCTTTCTTCGTCTTTCTTTTTGACTTCACTACTTTCCTGAGCTATTTAGTTTGTAAACAAGTAAGTAATTAAGATTATATTTGAACTCATGACCAGATTGTGCATGCTTGGCTTCCATCTACGCTCCATGACGTTAGGCAAATTATCTTACTTTTCAGGCCTCGTGTTCTTTTGTATAAAATGAGAGTTATAATAATTTTTAGTGTCATAGAGTCATTGTAAGGATGAAATGAGTTAATTTGTGAGATAATTTGTGAGATGCTTGGGCCAGTGCCAAGTGAAATATTTGCTAAATACAGAAATTAAATAAATACCCCCCCCACACACTTAATGTTTAACTGTCTAGTTCAGCAAGTGGTAAAAAATATGTTGATATTTTATATAGTCCAAGTGCCACATTGAAAATGAATGCATATTTTTATGTCCCTTTCTGACTTGCTAATTTACAGAGCACCATGTGACACTGCCATTGGAAATATGTGGGGCGTTTGTGTCTCTTCTACAGAAAAGTTAATCAACTTCTTTATGTGAGTTGTTATACACGCTGCACAGATCTGACTCTTGAACAACATGAAAGAAATTGAAATCAAGGCTTTCATCCTGGAAAAGTCTGGAGTCTTTGGGGCAAAGAACATTTACGTACAAGAAGCAATTAACAGACAATACAAGGCAATACCTAATGAAGTACTGAAATTGTCCCTTTTTGCTCTCAGGAAACCCCTTAACCTCACAACAGCCTTAACTTTTGCTTTTCTCATTGTAGAGCTCTGAAACAAACAGGAACCAAAGCAGCATGTTTTAAATTAGAAGGATAATTTAGTATTACTAATTTTCTTATGATGCAGTCCTTTTAACCTAAATTATCTCAGACATTAAAACACCAAGAAAAACAATACTTGAAGGAAGTGGGCAGGTATTCTATTGCTTTTCAAAACTGAGTTGATGGTTGGGAATGCCACAGGTCTTGGACAGACCTTAGAGATGGTAGATTCTACACTCTTCTTTCCCTGCCTCAACAGATGGTTTCTAGTCTCCTTTTTACCTTTCATCCCCTTTTCCTGGGACAGTGTGTTGGCATTTATTGAATTCTAAACCTCTTCTATAGAGAGAATTCTAGAGATTCATTTTGTTTCCTGTTTCATTTAGTGGTACTTATTTTAAAATTGTTAATTTGAAGTCTGTGTTATGAATTTCTTGATGTATAGTAATGATTGAACATAAAGAAGCCACATTGTCCCTCTTTCATTACTGGTGGATTGTAAATTGGTACACCCAATGTGAAAAACACTGATGGTAGCTCCTCAACGTGTTGAGGATACAACAGTTATGTGATGTAGCAATTTCCCTGCTAGGAACTCATCCAAAAGACTTGAAAGGAGAAGAAGAACAGGCACATACACACCTGTGTTCATTGCATCATTAGTCACATAGGCAAAAGGTAGAAGCAACTGAAAGGTCCATCAACCAATGAATGGATTTGCCAAATGCAATACATACGCATGACATAGGATATTACTCAGTCATAATAAAGAATAAGGTTCTGATACTGGACACAGCTCGAGGAAATGCTTTCGTTGTTTTTAGAGGCCATCGAGTTATGTTTGTCCCATGGGGATTCGATGTACAACATAATGAAACCCCGATCAGGCCTCATCCTCTTAAGTCCACTTATGTTGGATCCCATTGCTGAGCATGAAACAAGTCAGACGCTGAACAGCAGATTCTGCAGAAGATCGTGAAGATGGAATAAGCCCATGCACAGAACCCAAAATTAATTATGGTTTCTAGGGGCAGGAGGGTTAGGATGAGAGAAGGCTTTTGCTTAGAGTGTATTGAAGGTGTGATAAGTAGTGAGATAGTTTAGAAAAAAAGACAGTAAAAATGGCAGCCAACTTGAGTGTGCCCAATTTGAGTGTTGTTGACATGTAGCCAGTGTCACTGAAGTGTACACGTAGAAGCTGAGGAAATGATTTGTGTTTTTGTGTGTATGTTTCACTATAATGAAAAATCATTTGATTTTCTCTGTTTCAAGACAAATTAAAAATCCCCAACCCCCCCTAAAAAAACACCCCCAAAGAAGGGCAACAATCATAGCAAAAGAACTCCTTGCTCGGTCTTAAAAGGAAGTTGTATTAATTTGAAAAGTTTAGAGAAGGAAATTCCACAACCTTTTTGGTAACCAAATCTGGTATTTGTCAGGAAGTTCTTCTTCTAGATAATTTCACTCCTTATCAGAGCAATATGAAATGGCTTCCTCTCATTCTGTTCTGTTTTTGAGCTAATGAACAACCACATAATGGATTTCTATAAATTGCCTATTAATCATCTTTGTGTAATAGCTACATATTCATGTTAAAGCTTAGGTTCCCTGATGAAACTTAGGGTTTATTTGTATAGGGCCTCTTTATATCTATAAATGCTTTATATAAAAAATTTTGGTTATGCAGTGTGTCTCAGCAACGAAATATTTTTGTAAGTAAATAATGATACCAGCACAAAGCCTTTGCCCAGTGATTTACACTTAAAAAGCACTTGAACTATCTTGATGTATCTCTGAATGCTAAAAATGTGTGATTCAAAATTCCTCTCTCTATGGGCTCGGATTTGCTAGCTTCAAAGAACTGTTGTCTTTGGAGAAATGATGGACCCGTTCCAAGGGAGGAAAGTGGGGCTGGATAGATCTTCCAAGTCAACCAGACACCTGAGTAACAGGCTTAGACGCCAAGAGCAGAGGGAAGGTTTAGTGGGCTGTCCTCATGGATGTGGCTGGTTTATTGAGACATTCCTGAAACGGTCTTGAGCTGTTACAAAGATCCAGGCATAATTTCAGGCCTGATTAATGACCAACATGATGGAATGTATTTTATCACATTTTAAATTTTTACAAGTTAACATTTCAACACATTTTTTTTTAAACAGAGCAATTTTCTTAGTATTGTTTGTCTTGATTTGAAAAACCACGCACTTGAAAATGAACAAAACAGCACTATTTAGCTATTGGGTCTCACCTTTGGTCACAAGTAAAGTGGTTTGATGAAGCATGGCATGTGAGTAATTTTCAACTCAGACACTAAATAGATAGTAGTGAACCCTCACCCTCCTTGGGACTGGGTTTTCCCGGTAGCAAGCTGAAGAGTTTGATTAGATGGTGTAACTCAGTTCAGTTATCATGTTATTTGCCTTCTATACTCTGTTGTAGACAGGAATGGAGGGAAGAGAAACGCAAAGATAATTAAGATATGGAAAAGCTCTCTATGAGAAATACAAATCCAATTAATGGAAGAGCAAAAAGTAGGTTTTATGCATTCTAATAGAAGAAACATAGTTCTTGGAGCGCAAGGAGGGAATGATGCTATTCTGAGCTTTCATGTATTTTGAAATATTGTAGTCATCTATAGCTAACACACATTTCAGGGGAGATGAATTTGCTCTGTGTTTTAGATAGCATTGCCAGTGTATACAGTCCACCGTAACTGCACTGTGAACCACAATCTACCATCGTGATAAGGCATGTCCATTACTCACTATTAATTTCCCTCCTCAGCAGGGTGTAAGAGAAATGAAAATGCAAGAAGATGGAGTCTTTCCGGTTCAGAGATTGACCTTTAAAAAAATCAGGGCAGAGAGAGGACAATGAATCCACTAGAGGAAACTAGTGCAAATATCCTTGACACCAAATTGAACTAATTAAGCTTAAATGAGGGGAAACAGTCTAAATTCAAGAAAAATATTATCCGAATTATAAGCTCTTTCTTTAGAAGAAATGTACAATTGTATTATTTTTAAAGTGTCAGTGGTACAGTGAACTAATTGCTAGAAAGCATCTCTAAGTGTGATTAGAATTTTTTAATATCTAGATAAGTTCTGATTCAATAGGACGGTATTTTTGGATACATGTAATTTATGCAGTCAAACAAAATTAGTAATTAAGCTATTTAAAATTGTACAGCCTACTTATTTTTGTAGTGACAGACTTACTATATAAACAATTTTAGAGGTAAACTGAGGTCCAACAAGATTTCAGCAGGGGGTTCTGAGTGAACACTCACTTACTTTGGTTGTCATCTACTAGTGATGATGCAACTTGACTGTTCAATCAGATGTGGAATCGTTATCTCTAAAATCCTGTCACTGACAGAGGGATGAAAGAGAGAGACCAGCTGGATTCTTCAAGCAGTCATGTGCCACGATGTGGTAATGATGTGTGTGTGCTAGTCTTGGTTGACTAGAGAGCAAATTCAGAGGCACTCACATGCATAAGAAAGAGCTTTATATACAAGAGCAGTTGAATATTGAGAAAACATCCCAGTCCAGCCTAGATCAAGTCCATAAGTGTGTTATTAGCCCATATGTCCGATGTGAATCTATGAAACCCTTTCCAGACTCATGAAACACATGCAATGATGCTGAATGCAGGAAGATCACAGACCAGTAGGTGTGTGTGTGTGGATCCAGTGGGGGTGTGAGCATCACAGCGCTGTCAGGGGTCTTCACACGGCTTCTCTGGCTCCAGAACACTAGCAAAGACCATGTATCTTGTCAGCAGAGTTGCCCTACCTCCATTTATCTATTTGTCTCCTTAGTGCTTCCAAATGAGGTAATCAAACTGTGACCTGATTGACAGGATAAACTCCACCCCTTTCTTCTTAATCCTCTCAAATTGACAAGTTATGTAATTGCCACAGGGTGTGTGGCACTAAACATAGACAGTAAGTGGAAGTCAAGGGTTTTTGTTTGCTTCTTTCATTTTTGTTTTAAATGGTCTACAGAGTTACTCACCAAGTCTACTCAAACTCACAACCACTTGTTCCTGTAGAAAGGTGGTCAGCTCTAGGTAAGATTTAAGGAGAAAGCTAACTGACAAATTTTAAGTGTATCTTGGAAATAAGTCTGGGGAGAAATAGCAGCTTGGAGCAAAGAGCTCCTGGATAGCCAGGCACAGGTCTGGAGCAGAAAAGTGTGCTCAAGCAGCATTTGTAGTGGAAAATATCATGTGAGATACATGCATGAGACATGGAATTTTATCACCTTGGCATTAAGATGTCAGGATTTGCCGTAAGTTTTTCTTAGATTACTGTGGCCTAAAATATACAGGTTTTGCAGTTTATAGGTCTAGCCATTTAATTTTATTCATGCACTCTTAGATAGTAAGGTTTAGAGGAAATTGACTATTGCTATTAAAACTTCCATCAGACAAAATTGATAAATGCAGATGTCCGTGTATGAATTGATTAAGATACCTGGGATGACAAGGCACTACTTTCTTCGATGTTGGTATAGTGCGGTGAATTTTATATATAGTTTTCTGACCAAATGATTTTTTTCCTGATGTATAAGAGGTGAGGGGGAAGTTACTGGTGGTATTATGATTGCAATGGTTGTAAACAGTATTAATTGTGACTGCTGTTCTGTTGGGTATAAAATGAACCATCTCAGAATCAGGAGATAAGAATCTTTTTTTCCAGCAAGGGAAAAGAGTCATGAGTAAAGCATATACTTTGGACCCTGAGATTCCTACTCATTGATCCTCTTTAATGCAGGAATGGAAAGCTGCTACATCAGAGAAGTGGTAAAGAACCAGCAGCAGAACCAAGAGCCAGAGTGTGAGAAAAAGAGTGGATTTCTAACCCATAGAGTAATTAAAACTGAGTGATTCAGGCAAAGGCTGGCTTGAGGACTAGGTTGCTTCAGGTGTCTAATTGGGAGACCCAGGTTTGCTGACTCATGAATCAAGAGCTGAAGGCCTTCAGGTTGACATTTATGGTGGAGTGTTGTACCCTTTGGACATTAATTGGTAGCTTCCAAATAGCTTTGGAATATTGCCCTAGCAGGGTAAAAAGAAGCTCATGCACTGTGGCCAAGAAGCCAAAGACTGGAGTGAGACCCTACTGTGGATACAACTGAGAAGAGGTTGTTTTGTATAAATGATTTAATTTGCATATTTGTAATCTGTTAACTTCTCCAATAAACTCTACAATCCTGATCAACACCTGTGAAGTAAGTATTTCTGCCAGTTGAAAAGTAGAGAGTGATGTGAGAAGGATAGTTGGTGTCAGAACAAGTGAAAAGGTTGCAAGGTGGAGACATGTTTAACCTCAGTATCAGAGTAACTGTGCTGTTAAAGGGATTGATTCCTTCTTTCCCTGGGAAGTCAGAGGAGATCAGAGAACAACTCTCAAGTCACACTTTTGACACCTGGCTTGATGCTCTAGGAGACATACTTCCGAGTTTAATAAGTGCTGAAATAAAGCAAAAGAGGGCAGATATTCCTAAGAACATGCCTTATTGAGTTGAATGTAAGTGATTTACTGTCCTTTCAATTTTGGAGATGGTTTACGTCATCCCATGCTTGATCATGGACAGTTTTTCACACATTTACAGTGAACATTTTTTAAAAAAAGGAATTCAATAAACTTACAAAAAGCAAAATGTATTTAAAAGAGCACAGCTTAACATGCAGCTATGTTATTGTGATATGGAATGCTCCAAATCTAGATTTTAGGAAGTGATAGGTTGCTTTGGTTTTTTTGTTAACGGGAGAATGAAAACATTGATAACCCAAATATTCTTTTTTGGAGGGTGATGCAAGTTTTTATAAAATCAGGGAAGCAGTGGTTTAAAACACTGGAATAGGTTCTGTGGAACAAAGACTTCCAACCCTCTAGCACAAACCCACAGAGAGCAATGCCTTGTCACCTACAAATGGATACATCCACATTCATATGCAATTATATGTGTATGTGAATACTTAAGCTGGAAATAAAATTCTTTTATTTGGAAAACAATACTTAATGTTAATTACTAAAAATGCCACTGGCCATCCAATGGTTTGATATTACCACCTGTTAGGAGGTGACAAGACACAAGTTCAAAAACATGGCTCCAGACTCAGTGTTCTCTCTTCCCTGGACATAGCGGAATAAACACGGACAGATGTTTCCTTTGTGCCTCTCCTTTTCCTAGATTGCAAGCCAATCACATTCCTCATGTTGCACAGTTATTGCTCTGAAATGGTCACCATATTTATATTGTTTTTCCATATTCTCTTCCTTGGAATATATCCTTACTACTTAGATTGAAATATTTCTACTTTGGGATTTAGAGGTCAGATTTAGATTTTCTTTGCCACACAAGGAAGTCTCTTAGTCGTAGCCCCACATTTAGTAAATAGATCATACGATGAATTATTCTGCACACTAGCTACTTACAATGAGTTCATTGATTTGATTGATTCTATTGCCTTCATTTACAAAGCATGGCAATTTAGTTACTATTCACATTTCAGATTAAGGGTGGGACCTAAGGAGGCGTAGTTTGCTTCAGTCTTTGAGCACTGACGAAGCAATGGAAGATCATTAGAAAGTATAGGGATGAAAGGAAAAAAAGACCAATTCAACTAATTAGTGAAATTAATGAGCACGGATAAGTTAAAATGCCCAAATAAAATTAGTTTGGCTAATAAATCTTCTATGAGAATAATGAATAATAGAAAATATGCTGCATATATTTTGTAGTAATTATAATTTTACTATGAACCACATTTTATTATGAACCTAGTATAGCAAGGTTATGTCATAGTTCAGAGAATAGGAGGTAACACCAGATTGTCTGGTTCAGAATCCTGCTCTCCTGTGGAAGGGACAGAACACCAGAGAAGCTCAGGGCCCGGGGGCAAGTTTTGAACCTCTCTGAAGCTCAGCTTCATCAGTTACAAACTGAGAAACCTGGATAGTGCCCAGTCTGCCAGGCAGCTTTGAGGATGACATGAGAGACTGGACGTAAAGAGCTTACAGCAGTACCTGATAGGGGGAAAGCACCCAACAAGTTTGAGTCGTGATTGCTTATGAATCCTAACAAACTATGGAGAACACTGTGAACTCTGGGACTCCAGATCACCTCATTGTATTCATGCAGAGACTGTGCACAGGCTTAAGGTCATTGTTTGAACAGAACAGGGGATATCACTCCCTGGTTTGAAATCAGGAAGTTTCCGTGATTTCCCTGCACTTTCTCACCATATTTCATCTGCATGCTGAACACATAATCTGGGAATTTGGACTAAATGAAGAAGAGCACAGTGTTGGCGTGGGAGGAAGACATTTAGCCTTTCAGATGATAAGGACACAACCTTGCTTGCTGAAGACAGGGCGGACTTGGAGCAAGTCCTGCTGAGCATCACAGACACGCTTTCCCCTAAAAAGAAATTCCTCCTGGCTGGACAATAAGAAACAACATAATGAAAAGAGAAACGAATGAGACCAAGGATTTCAGCGATCTATATCAACACCTTTGGAAGCAGCAGTCGAGAAATCCAACACTATATCCCATTGGGTAAACCTGCTGCTGCTGTGACAAACATCAAACACAAACCTTTTGAAAAATGGTTCCCCCCTCCAGAGAACCAAACATGAAACTTTAAATAAAGTTGAAGCGATCACCTCAATTCAATAACTGTCCTTTTGAATTTCCATTATGTGCTAAGTACTGTGTCCTATAAGGCAAATTTTCCCCTGGCAAAGGTTGAAGGAAAGCCAAATTTAAAAGGCTTCTATAATTAGAACTTTTGCTTAATGGCACTTAAACTGATTAATGTCTGATAGGACCTAGTCTACCAAAGCATATTTTTAAGGCAGTTTTACATTTATATTAAATTAAGCATTCATTGCGTGAATGAGCTTACGTAGCAGTATCTCCACGCAGCTCTTAGAGCTAGTTCTAGCCTTTTCCCTGGGGGTTGGCGCTACCTGGAATGTTCTTCCCATTCCTTCTCTCATGGTGATCGTTTTTTCCCTCACCACTTCAGGTGGTCTTTTCTGGCTATTCTACCTAACGTGAACCCACGTCTCAGTCTCAATTTTTCATGTTCTTTTCATTGGACATGCCCTTGTTGAAGGAGGGTTTATTTTTAAGTCACTTATTTCTTATTCCCTCCCCACCCTAGATTGATCGCTCCTTGGGAGCAGGCACCCTATCGAGGCTTTTCATTCTTTATGTTATTTCTTCCACTAGATCTAATGACACATGACCAGGAATTTAGAAGATGTGAACAGCATGCTTAAAAAAAATCTTAACGTTTCCCTGAATCAGGAGTTGCCACAGCTTAGTTTGTGGGCTCCTGTCCTCAGGGGGTGACCAGCTTGGCTATGGTGTGGTCTCCTTGCTGCAGGCTCATCAGAGCCTCAGAGTCCTCTTCCGAACGCACTGACATTATTGACAGGATTTGATTGCTCTTGGTTTTAGGCCTGAGCTCCCCTTTCCCTGTGAGTCATCAGGCTGGGGGGCAGTGCTGATGGGACTGGGAGTTAAGCACTGAGCAGCGAACCTCACCATCGGCCGTTCAACCCCACAAAGTGCTCCTCAGGAGAAAGAGCAGTCTGTCTGTGCTCATAAAACCTTGCGGACTCAGAAACCTCAAGGAACAGTGTCATTCTGTCCCACTGGACCCAGAGGAGTAAGAAGCAACTCGACGACAGTGCGGTTGGAGCTCTCATCAGGTAGGGGAGGGAGCATTGTTGGAGCTTCGAAAACGCTCCTAGGTCTTAATGACTCGGCTGTTGTTCGGTGCCAGCAAGTCAGCTCTGACTTGCAATGACCCTGTGCAAAACAGCACAAACCACTGCCCAGTCCTGTGTCTCTCTCACAACCGTTCTTCTGCCTGAGCCCAAGGTTCCAGCCACTGTGTCGATTCATCTCATTGCCAGTAGGCAAGTCTTTTGCTTCTAGACCATGCGTTAGAGCTCACTTGAATAAGTCAGATCCACTCAGGATCATCTTCCTTTCGATTAATTCAAAACCAACTAACTAGACCCCTGGATTAAATCCATGGAATCTCTTCATCTTCGTCACACAGTATAACCCAATCACGTGAGTGGTAACCCATCATATGCACAAGTGTCGCCTATATTCAAGGGAAGGAAGTCATATAGGACATCTGTATCAGGTGGCAGGAACCCTAGAGGCTGCTTAAGAATTCTCCCTACAACAATGTTGTAGCCTCGCGGTCTAGAAACGCAGCTGACCTTGGCTCTAGCTCTGATTAATAAAGATTTTCAAATGAATAGATGAATAAATGCAAATAAAATAATTGAGGATCAAGATTTCTGTAAGAAGTAAAAACGAACCCTTGATTATGTGTTCATCTGAACACATTTTCATATTCTTCATTTAATTTAAAACGTCTATATGATTTGATCATCAAGCTGATTTACGTTTCTTATCAAGGGCTTTATGACTATTACACTGTATTAGGAGGCATCAAGTGGTATTTGTTATATTAGCAAAATTTCAGGAGTATAATCTTGATTAATTACTCTGTCCAGAAGCTCTACACTGGTCAAAGTGTTACACTGAAGAACTAACTTGTTTCAGGAAGGACAGCATACTATCAGCAAATCAGGGCTAATTGGGATTAGAATCTGGACTTTACCCATTTGTCATTGAATATTTAACACTTTGTGAATTTCCCATAATCAGAGAGAAAGGTGACGTCATAATTTCTAGGAGATATAAATATTAGTTTTGTTCAGAAAAATGTTGCTCTGGCCATTCCTGAGCCATTGTGTTATATAGTGAGCTTCTCAATTCAATGCACCCAGTGCTAATATTTGAGATATGAGAAGCATTGAGCGTGAGAGAATGATAAGATTGTGTGGAAGTTATAGAGAGCAACCGAAAATTTAAGAGGAGCGAGTTAAGCCGAGCAAGTCAGTTCTCAGGCTCCAGGTGTGGACCAACTGTCTCTGAATTTTGACTCCACCTCTTGCTTCCTTCAGCAGTGAAGTTAAGTTCGGTTCGGCCTAAACTTACATAGTTTTTGATGCTTCCTGTAAGTTAGAGAATACAAAGCTTGGTAAAAAGTCTTTGAAGGAACTCTGCAAATTAAGGGTCTCTGAAGCTGAAACCTCATTAATTTCACAGTAAATCTGCTGGGATTGCATAGTTAAACACATTTTAAAACCTTCCTGAGTCTTGCTTTCCTTAACTATAAAATGGAGATGATAATTATTATAAGAGAGGGTTATGGAAAGGATTAACTACAATTGCAAATAATATTTTTATTCTTACCTTTATTATTATAATCTTCATCATGATGATCATTTTTAATCTCTATTATTTTATGGGTAAGAGAAAAAGAAGCCAAGAAATCAACCCTGGTATATGATATATCTTTCACCACATACCACTTAGTTAGGAGACCAATCCAGATTATCTAAAGAAGCAAAATCATTCAGTGAGAGAGAGAGAAAGAGGTAGAGAGATATTGATTTATATTTTTAAAATGGCTCTATAAAGTGCTTGACATAATATATGTATTTATATATTATGAAAAATGATGTTTGAACCCCCAATAAAATGATTTTTAACTTAAAAAATGGCTATAACAGTTTTAAGTCCAGCCTGTTTCAAATCTGTGGATCAGCTGTTAAGTTGGGGGCTTGTCCTAACTCATGCAGCTTCTGGGGGTGATGAATTGGGGAGCAGAAAGTTAAAGGATGAAGACAGTGGATCCAGATGCACAGCTAAGGTCAAAAGAAGCCTCCAATTGCTTCCAGGAAATATGATTGGCTCTTGGCCTAAGCCCAAAGAACGGGAAGTTGAAGTCCTTCATGCTGGATCCAGATCAGCAAGAAGTGAAGAAGCTCCCTTCAGCTTCTCTACTCACATAGGAGTAGGCCGCATCTTTGAGAAAAAGATTCCTTCTTTTATTCTTTACCTTAATCTTCTAACAACCGCTTCACTACTTCCAATAGATTCTGTCTGGAAATTGATAACATTGTGTTAATTCATAACACGAGAGATTCCAAATCTTAACTGCCAACCACTAAGAATCCTGGCTGAACCAGTTGCTATGGAGGCTAACCATAAATGCCATCTTTCTAGCTTCTGTTCCACACCTTTTTCCACAAAGTGGCCTATAGCACAGGACAAAAGTGAGATTGTCTGCTTGAGGAGAGATTTACAGTTTCAGAAATGCCTTTCTGTCTTCTAGGATTTCTATGATGGGATAGATTCAAAGCTTCTCTAGTTTGGGAGAGATGGCCACTTGTATGTCTCCTTCCTTAATGTTCATATCCTTAAAAGGCATACTGGTATAGTCTCATAAAATTCCTATTATTTAATGCTCTATGAATGTTACAGAATGAGTGAGGAAGATTTTAATTTGATTGAGCTAAGTTTTGTTTTGATTTCTTATAGCTCTTATTTCTTTTTTTATTGTCAATGATAAGCAATTTAATATTAGGATTTATACATTTTTATAATAAAAAGAGTTAATGTATGGCCAATTGTTGCTTTATACTTGTTTTGATTTTTATACACATCCAATAGCATTTGATAACTATGAAATAAGAAGCTATGATCACTAAGACCCAATTCTTTATTATTTGTGAATATTTCTCATTAGAAGACAGTGTCTATCTTCATTTGACAACTTGGAACCAAAAAAGTTCTTTTGCAATCTCATTTGAAAATGATTCCCAAGTTCCCACACATGCAGATTCTATCAGAGACCAGAGAAGCTTTTCCTGGGAAAGGTCTGAGGAGACAGTCTCAAGGGCTCTGACCCTCTCCACGGAAAAAAATGAAATGGATGCTCAAACTTGGCTCTGCTTCGTGTTTCTGATGGCCTCGCCTATGTGAGAATCTTTCCACGTTCTTTAGAATCTGGCAGTATGCTGGGCCGCAGAGCCAGTGTTGACACTTCCAAAGTACAGAAAACGTTGAACTCATGAAGCCGAGCGTTGCTTTTCAATGACCCATCCCATTTATTCTGCCTTACTCATCAGGGCTGGGCAGCCTAAGAATGGTTGGTATTGAATCTAAAGATGCTCTTCCTTAAAATTAGTGCTGTGTGGAGGCTCAGCAGTCTTTGGAGACATGGAGCCTGGAATAACTCCCCAACTACTTCTCAGAGATAATATTTTAAACACAAACCCGAAACAGCCCTTGATGTCTTCTTAAAACTGAACAATAATTTGGCATAGCTATTAAAGAGTATTTTCCCTGAACGTTATGCTGTTTTGAGATCTAGCTTTATAAGATCAAGTTGGCAACCATAAGAGACAAGATTAGATTGGAAGCTTAGAAGGCAGGGAGTTCCGGTCGATGAGAAGCGATGCAGCAGAGGGCGCCCATGGTTACACACGTGACAGGATGGAATCCGTGTCATCGTGCATGTGGGAACTGTTGCATCAGTGTAGCTTTTGCTGTGTGTTTTCTCAACAGCCACAAAATAAAACGAATGACTTTACAAGAGAACAAGCAATATTTTAGTTTGCATGTCTCAAACCTTAACTTCTGCGTTTGGATGAGGAAGTGGCATCTCCCAGCGGTCAGTATCTTTCTCATATCTCTCATTTTAAAAATGTGGCACAATTAGAGAATTTTTGTGCAACCACTAAAACAATCTATCTAACAACCTAATAAAATGTGTAGGATATGGATCAGTATGGATGTTTTCTGGCTCTGGTATTGGCTCCGACAAGCATAAGTAAGTCACTTAACCTGGAGATCTTACTTATACAAATAGCGATGAGAATTTAGAAATTCCTAGAGGAAAAATGTCATTTATCTGTAAGAGTTTTATGAGTGCTTGAAGATTTTTCTCATTATAATTTATTTATAAGAAACTATGTGGCTAATATTACATGATGAGCACTAGTACTGGGTTAAACATTGAATTGCTAACTGCAAGGTCAGTAGTTGAAACTTTGAACTGCTTGCTCAATGCAAGAAAGATGAGTCTGTTTGTTCCTTTAGGGTTTATAGCCTTGGAAAGCCCAAGGAGCAGTTTTCTCTCTGATATAAGGTTGATGATATAAGTTAGAATTAACTAGATGGCAGTGGGTGTTGAGGTTGAACACGATAGCAAAATATAAGGCATCCTGACACATTAGGAAGCAGGACAAATTGTTAAAAAGTGGGAGGTCTGGTCACCTGATACTTGGTAGATGTACTCAGATGCCACAACGGTTTCCCTGATTCCCTGATTGTTGTTTTACTCTTTATTCTTGTCTGTTTAACCAGTAGATCAAATACACAGGCCAGAATAGGCTTAATGAAGAGTTTGTCAAAAAACTTAACATTGGTTTCCTATTTGAATTTGTGTGTATATAGATACATGTACATTTGTGTATGTGTGTATATACATGAATATGCTACTGAGTCAATTCCCACCCACAGAAACCCTACAGGACAAAGCATAACTACTCCATTTCTTTTCATAGATGTAATTCTTTAGCTAGACTGCTACAGTTTTCTCCTGCAGAGTGGCTGGCGTGGTCCAACCACTTGTCTTTCCATTAGCAACTGCGCTTTAGCCCCCATGGTGTTTTGGTGAGCTGTGATATCACAAGGAATCTCTGAGGACATTTGTGTTGCTCCATAGAGACCAAGTTTTTAATCAAGAACACCCCCTCTCCCCCCGGTCAATGGTGTCCCTCTTAAAATCTGGTCACTTGGTCTTTCACTTTCTCTTCTTCAAGCCCTGAAAGGTCATGTATGGAGAGGTTGGTGGACTCTCCTCTGAACTTGGCCACTTTGTGTAGCTCCTCTGGATGGTCTGGTAGTCAGTTACACTTTAGTATTTAGTATTTAGCTTTAGTTCCACCTCCCTCCTCAGCAACCCAGTCTCTTCTTTGGACTTTGACTTTTCTTTTTGTCCTGAGATTCCTTGTGGTATCAGGGCTCAACTTATCTGTACTATGCTTTATTTTGTTTCCAAGTCATAATTTACTGACATGTAATTGAGATTCCTAGAGACCCAATAGGAGAGAGTAGCACCGTCCTTCGGCTTTCTGGGATTGCTGATGTTATGGGAGCACTCCTCCCTCTGAGTGGGTTGGACTAGCTGATCTTTCAGACAGCAGTCCAATTTGTAACTGGGTGATCCTCCTGAGCTTCTTGATTGCATCATAGCTGGCACGGAAAGTGTTAAAACCCTGGTAGACAGAGAAGAATAAAAGCCCTTGAGCACGAGAATGATTGGGCTGTTACAGACTCTTGTTTTTGTTTGTCCGTATTAGGGTGTACCTCAGAGGTATTATGTCGTTGGGGGGGGGTCACTCTCTTGAAGTTGTATGATATGACTTGCTGTCTTTTGGTATAGGAGAATAAGGATTGATGACCCTGTAGGGACAGCAAGCAGAATAAGGGTCTCAGTGGGGATGGGGGGCAGGTGTAGTCGTGGTGGTAGTGAAATAGTTAAAGGGAGACAGTGTCAAGGAGTCCAGAAAGACAAAGGTTTGGAAACTGATCGTGGTAGCAATTGTACAACTTTGCTCAACGTGTTTGAACTATGGAATGATTAAGTTCAAATGTCTAGTAACCTCTAGTTAACAATCAGTTTTAAAAATAAAAATTCTTTTGTATAACATAGAAAATTAAAACTCACACTCAGGGTTATCAAGTTGATTCTAACCTGCTAGGATTAAATAGAATAGTTCCTGTCAGTTTCAGAGGCTGTATATATTTACAGAAGTGGACGACCTATATTTTCTCCCCATCTGGCAGTGGCTGGTTTTGCACTGCTGACCTTAAAGTTAGCAGTCAAACTTGTAAGCCACTAGGCCACCAGGGCTTCTTGAAGGAGAAAATTATCCCTTGTTCAGTAAGACATTCAAACCATTTAAGAAATCCACATTGTTTTCTATATCCACAACAGTACAAATATCATATTTCTATTGAGGATTCTCATTTGATGCCAATCACATTCATCTATATGCTGATATAGTATGTCAGCACAGGTTTTTTTTTTTATTTCTTAACACTTGAAAGCAAAGTATTCAGTTCAGGAGCAGTACTATCTTTAACTCATACTTAAAACAATGGTTCTCAACCTTGTTGGCCATTCAACAAGCATATATGAGACACTTTTAGATATCTGAAATAAATCAATGAGCAAACACAGACAATGACAGCAACAAGAATAACAAATCCCTATACACGTGAGATGGTTTTTCCACCTGGCATGTGCCTATCACATTGGAGTAGGCATTGGGCTACTCACGGCGAGGTCAGTGGTTGAAATTCCCCAATTGTCCCTCAAGAAGATGAGACTTCCTGCTCTCATGAAAATTTGCAGTGTAAGAAATCCCAAAGAGTAATTGTACTCTGTTCTATAGACTTGCTGCTATGAATGGGAAATGGCAAGATAGCAATGAGTGTTTGGTTTTAACACTTGTGTATAAAAATAGAGGGAGCCTTGGTGGCTTGGTGACTAAAACACTCTGCTGCTGACTGGAAGATGCACAGTTAGAACATGCACATCGTTCTGCAGGACAGAGATGCAGTGGTCTACCTTTGGAAAGATGTATATCCTCAGAAACCCCGTGGGCACGGTTCTACTCTGTCTTAAACGTTCACGAAGACTGGGAATTGATGCTGTGGCAGTGATTTTGGTTGAGGGTTTCTACAAAAATATCGGTGGTTTTCTACAACTGCGTGCATTTTACAGATCTCCTAGTCTGTTGCCTCGAGGAGGCAGCAGATTTAGTGTGTAGAAGTGGTATGCCTCCCAACACCGCGAACCTTATGCCACAGGCTGGCCTTCCAAATTGGATGGGCTTTGGCAGGCATCTCTTGAAATATGCATGAATGCCTTTCCACGCTTCTGCAGAGTACTGGCAGGACACACCTTTCATCTCAAGCAAGGCTGTGCCACGGGATATGAAATGCTATCATCACAATCCAGGCTGGCCTAAGCAAGGTGTAGTTAGCTGGAGCGAGAGTCACCAGAAAGAATTGTCAATAACTTTTCTTCTGATGAGGCAAAACTCAAAATCAACTAAAATAAAATAAAAAGTTCATGATCGGATTCAAACCCAGAAGAGCTACTATATTATGATTTTTTCCCCCAGTGATAAGAATATGAAGTCGAGGACAAGAATGGACACTGGATTTCTATGGGTTGGGAAGTTTGGAAAGTAATCATTATACATGTATTAAAGGAAGAATATAGTGATCAATATGCAGGAGTCTTGGTGGCACCATGGGTTCATGGTTTGGTTGCTCACCGAAAGGTTGGCAATGAGTATCTGCCAGAGGTTCCAGGAAGCAATGTGAAGCAGAAAGGCTTTATGCTTCTGTAAAGACTCACAGCCTTGGGAACTGAGGGGGCAGTTCTACTTATGAATCAGAGTCACAGAGCCTTCTAAAAACCTACATATAAAGTTTATATGTGACAGACATAAGGGAGCTCCAATAAGCTTATGAGGAAGATGAAATTAGAACATCAAGGAGCTTTTCCATGAATTAAAAAAAAAACACGTGTGTGTGTGTGTGTGTGTGTGTTTCACCTGCACCAAACTGTTCAGCTGGTTCCAACTCCTAAGAGCCCTGTGTACAGAGAGGAACTGGGAATATGCCTGGTCCTCCACCATTCTCATCACCGTCCTCCTGTTGGAGTCCGTCGCTGCAGCCACTGTCCAGTCCATCTTGTAGAGAGCCTTCCTCTCCTCCTCTGCCTCTCCACTAGACTGAGCAGGATGGCCTTCTCCAGGGACTGGTCTCTCCTGACAACATGTCCAACCAAAGCTTGCTGTCCTGGCCCCCAGGGAGTATTCTTCTTGTACTTCTTCCCTGACATATTGTTTGTTCTTTTGGCAGCCTGTGGTACTTTCTTTGCCAGCTAGAATCTGAAGGCATCAGTTCTTCCATGGTCTTGTTTGTTCAATGTCCAACTCTTGGATGCATTTAGAAACAACAGGAGTCAGGGAATATGTAAGGCCTTGTTGACTTTTGAATCGTTTTTCATGCATTTGTGAATAAAGCACAAGATTCTCCCAAGCTGGATTTTGAAATCTCAGAAAGAGCTGAAGCAGTTATAACATTACATGGAGGCAGAGCATTTACCAATCAAAGGAGCCTCTTAGATGTTGTTCATTTTAGAGAATGCACCAAAATTGGGAAATGTGCTTTTGATATTCCATGAACAAAATCTACCTGTTAATAGAGCCTCCTCTCTTTCTAGCCGTGAGATATCAGAATGGGATGTGCCCATCCTCATTTCTCCCTCTTACCTCCATGTCTTCAAAGCTGCCGTGAGTCCAGTCTGGTTCCGAGTGGTCATCATGGCCAGGTAGAAATGCCCCAGGGGTTTTCCAGGGTGTCAATATTTGAGGAATCAGACTGCCTCATCTTCTTTCCACAGAGACATTGGTAGGGTTGAAATCCCAGACTTTGGGGTTAGTAGCTGAGCATTTAGTCACTGCTCCTTCACCAGGGTTCTTGCCCCATGTTAACCTTCAGACCAAACTCATTGCCACAAGTTGGTGCCGACACACAGTGACCTTATACTAGATGGTAAAACTAACAGCCCCTGTGGGTTTCAAAGACTGCCACGCTATATGGAGCAGAAAGCCTCCTTTTTCGCATATGTAGCCACTGGTAGTTTTGAATTGTTGCCCTTGTGGTTAACAGCCTGACAGGTAACCACTGCACAAGCAGGACTCCTCCTACTCTGTTTTAGAAACAGCGAAAACCTTCCGTGTCAGTAGCTGGTTTTGGTATAGAAGGTACTGCTCATTGAGTGGACCCGGAGAAGTGCTGCCAGTTAGAGGCTACACAGAGCCCAGTCTGACACCCTGAGAACTGATTTCTGTCGGCTCCAATGTGACTGGAGAGCTTCCTTCAAGGCAGTTTCCCCCCTTTCAACCCATCCCCAGGGATTTCCCCGAGGGGGTGTGAAGGCAACATTAGATTGAGTCTATGATAAAATATTCCCAGGCTGGACGAGTTTTATATATGAAAAGCAGCACATGGCATCTGTTGTTTTCCTTACATCGGGTACATTTCACACTGAATGGTACTGGAACAGAACCGGGACTCCCGTCTCCACTCCCCTCCAGCCTTGTACTTCCGCCTTCTCCATCGCATCCAAGCCCGGAAAGCACAGTGACATATGGTAACCTATCTGTGAAGTGTGTGGCTTGCTTTCTACTCTGAGGCATTGTGCTTCATTTGGGGCATCGGATTTCTTTCTCTTTTTTCTAAAGAGGCGTTGACAAACTGGAACGCAGCCATCAGAACTCTGTTTTTCTTTCTTTTCTTTTTTTTTTTTCCAAGAAGGTAGATAAAAACAACAAACACTTGCACTTATGCATGGTCTGTGCCTGCACAGAAGAGATGGGCAAGAATGGTCGAGTCTGTAAAGTGCCAGGAGAACAGGGTTGTGGCTAGTCTAGGGGAAATCAGTTTATTATTATTATTATTATTATTATTATTATAATCATTATTATACTCGAAGGGGACAGTTTGAAAAGTTGTTATGTGAAAATGCAGCAAAATGCCATTCCCATCAGCAGGATGAGAATCAAGAGGTGGGATTCCTGGGTAAACAGATTTTTATGGTATATCAGGTAAATGCTCCTGAGAATTTGGGTTGTGCAGGGATGAAAGACATCTGTGGAAGGAATCCCTGTGACACCTTGTAACGTGAATGCCTGTCTAAGCTTCTATTGGCATCAGGAAAGGGTCAAGTAAGCAGTTCAAACCCACCAGCCAATGGGTGGAAGAAAGACGAAGTTGTTTGTTCCTGGAAAGATTGGCAGCCTCAGAAGTCCCGTCTAGGATCCCCTGAGTCCTCATCCAGTCCAGGGCAGTGAGTTTGATGCCCATGGGTCTTACAGTCTTCTGAGCTAGGAGTTTCTTATGAAGGGTTTGTTCTAACATGATATCTAAGAGGCTTGAGAGATTCTTCTGTGTTTTTATTCCGCTATTCCCTAGCAGGATAAGGTAATTGAACCCAATAAGCTCTCCAGTGGCTTAAAGAAAGCTGGTTTTATGTCCTTTTCTGGGTGGGTGCTTAGTTATTTTTGCTTTTGGAGTATGTGATCCTATCTTAAAAGGGGTTCCTGATGATTCTGATGGTTAAGTACTTGACTAATGACCCAAAGAAGAATTCCTAGGGAGAGAGGGCTGGAGGTCTTCCTCACAAAGACCCTTCCCTGTGGAGTGCAGTTCTAATCCTGACTTGGGAAAATGCACATCAGCTGGGGTCTCTTTACTGCCTGAGTCACTTCCTAAGATCCTAACAGAGATCTGGCATCTTTTCACTTCCCTGTTTGTAGAGGGAGCCTGTTGATTCTGCCCACCCAGCATTCATTCCCATTCCCATTTCCTCTCATAACAGTACCTCCATCAGAATATGCCGTTCTGCCAGTTCCCAGGGAAGGAACTGGGGAGACACGGACCTAAACTTGGCCATTATGACTTGGCAAGTTGAGTAGAGTATTGTGACACCGAGCGGGGAGCATTTGTAGCTCTCTGCTTTACTGCTGCATCCTGAAGAGTGTGTCCTTGACTTTCCTAAATCCACACACAGATGGCAAACTAATCTCCCAAGCTGATTTTTTTTCTTTTTTGCAGCCATATAGTTTGGTTGTTAGGTGAGGAATCTGTGTCAGGACTTGGAATGTGTGACTTTGTGTGTGTTCAGGGAGGAAGGAGAAGGATCTATAAGCAGTGTGTGACAGTAAGCATCGCTGGGGGAGAGATTTCCACTCGCACTTAACTAGAGGCCTCAGGGTGTGAGAATTCCTGCTTCCTGAAGAGCTGGAAAGTTAAGGTCAAATGCTGGATGTGTTTCAAGTTCTGAAACAATACCAGCCGATTTCAAAGCTGGTGTTTGTGTGTGCGTGCATATGTGTGTGTACAGAACTGGAGAGGAGAGGCAGCCTCTACAACTTTGTTTTGAAAGACGCCAAGACACTGAGCTACATATTTGTATGAGAAGGAGCTGTGTGTTTGGAAGAAACCTGCCTCTTTCATAAACATGAGGCTCAGAGAGGCCAGCTTTTGAACTTTTGCCCCGTTTTTGAACTTTTGTTCACATTAGTAATTTCCCTCACCTTGGCTGTTGAACTTCCCTTTGCAGCAAAGCTCCCAAATTCTGTGTACTGGCCAGAAAATGATGGAAAGAAAGGGTGTGCTGGACGAGATTGCGTTTTTTCCTGAACACTGAAATATCAGGATATAGGAACATGAGTCATCGAGTTCTGTTGGAAACTTCTCTGACCTTTACAGAGTGGGTCGGACTCCTCCCACGCGGTGCTTCTTCACACCCCAGTACCGGCAGTGAAAGGGCAGATCCGAGGGAGGCGAAAGCATATTCATCATTTTCCCCCCGCAATCTGTTATATCTTGGGTTGTTTTTTTTCTCCTTTTTTTTTTTTGACACACTTTACTTCACATGGCAGTGCTAATGATGGAAGCTAAGGCTGGGTGTGATGGGAGACATGTCTGGTGTGCCTTACGAGCCTGTGGGTCCCGCTAGAATCAGGCTGGTAGAGAAGGGGAGCCCTGTTCCATACGTGGGGAAGACTTTTCAGTACTCGGGGAGATTTCAGAGAGAAGGAGTCTTGTTGGTGCAGGGATTGCATGTAGGCTGCTAATCATAAGGTCAGCAGTTTGAGACCCCCGTTTACCCCAGGTGGGAAAGAGGGAGCTTTCTGCTCCCACAGTTGCAGTCTCTCAAGCCCACAGGGAAAGTTCTTCCTTGCCCTAGGGGGCTGCTAGGAGTTGGCCTCAAGTCAACCGCAGTGAGTTTTGATCAGAGAGGAAAAGGCCATGTTCCCCACCAGGAATCCCAGCCACTCACCAAACTCGAACTCGACTTGCTGCCCCAGAACAAAGCAGAAGTACTGCATCCGTGTTCTAGCCAGGAGCTGTTTCACAGATATGGGTCGGCTGTAGTTTCTCGGTGCTGCTGTCATAAAACATCCCACGAGTGGATGGCTGTGCAACAACAGGAATGTCTTGTTTCACTGCTTGGAAACCTGGAGTCCGAATGAGCATCTCGCCCATGTTGATTTCCTTGATGGGCCATCAGCTTCTGGTGGCTGCCATAACCCATTGTGTCCTGATGGTACCGGCTAGCAGGTGCATCTGCCTTTGTTGTTACATGGCTTGTGTGTGAGTGGGTCTGGCTCATGAGTCCTTTTCTAAGACAACACCCAGAAGTGATTTGGCTTATGGCTCACCTTACTCTTACATAAAGACACGATGCTTAAGGCACTCGGCTACTAACTGAAAGGTAAACAGTGCAAATCTACCATCCACTCAGCAGGAGAAAGACATGCCTGCCTGCTCGCACAATGACTGCAGCTTTGGAAACCTCACTGAGGCTTACTATGAGACAATGCTACCATGTCTTCTAGGGTCTCTCTGAATTGGAATCCCTTGTGACAGATTTGGTTTCTGTCTCTCTGTTTGTTCGACTCTGCTAGTACCTCATGAACACAGCAAAAGACTTGTACTTCCAAAGAGCATCATGTTTACAGGCACTGGGGTGTGGAGGTTCGTGTAACTTTGGTGCTGGGGGGGGGGTGGACACACACAATTCAACTCATAACAAGAACATACAGTTCTACAACCTTATAGACTCCAAAGGGCATCATGGTTTTGATTAACGATGTCAGTAGGGAAGAACCAGAAGGAACTAGAAAGGGACAGACAGTGCAATTCAAGCTACAATGCTAACATGAAGGTTGACAGTTTGCGTCTGCCCAGCGGTACTTGGGAGAAAAGGCCTGGCCCTATGCTTCCACTAAGTCGACAACAAGGAAGCCCTGTGGGGCAGCTCTGCTCTAACCCTGTGGTCTCCGTGATTCCGAACTGTCTTGGCGGTAACTGACAATCGCCTATACGCTTCATGGCATGAGAAAGCTGACAGGAGAAGTCCAGGGGCCAAGCACACTCGGGGCCAAGAAGAACCCAGCTGGGTCAGCACCTTTTTTTAATTTTCAGCAACACTTCATCTTTCTAACACCATTGAGGATGCAGGGAATCTGCATAGTGGTTGTTTTTTTTTTTTAATCTCTAGCTTTTTACCTTTAAGGCATCTAGCCATCAAAAAACCCCAAAATTTTAGCAAACTTTAGTGCCAACCTTCATTACATGAATTACACCCCTCTTTGCTTCCTTAAAAGATTGAGTTAAGATAATATAACATTTTCATTTTTCTATTTATTCTCAGATTCCCAGCTGTCATTTCTTGCGTGACTGCAGTTTCTGACTTTTATAACTCTTCCCCCACTCCCTCCCAATCCCATGCGCTACTTCTAAATGGCAGTAACTAAACATTCAACGTGGCTAAGCTTTGAATGAAGAGGAGGAAATTCAAGCCTTAAGTGTAGGAACTTCCGTGAATGAGTTTGCTAACATGAATTCCAGCTTTCTGGAAATCTTTAGAAACGTGCTTCTCAGAGTCTCTGTCTCTCTCTCTCTCTCCCATCTTTGGGTCTCTGTTGGTGTGCTAGGCATTTGAAGCTACCCGAGAAGGGAGGGGTGGTGGACTGACTGCTCTTTAAAGGTTAGGAAAAGAATCGGATCTATCTATCTATCGCCGCCTAACTGGGACCAGGTGCAGGGTAAGTGGCGAAGTCATGGGAATTTAGCAACTTGCTCGCTCTCCTCACCCTGGCATACTTTGTGTGAGCACAGGGGAAACTTCCGCAGTGCCATGGCTGTGTCAGCAGAGGAGCATTAAGCCACACCTTATGATGTGACCCAGGCTGGAGGGCAGCGTTTGAGCTTTTAAGAGGTAAAATGAAGAGTTGTCTGTCAGCTGACCACAGGGCCGCTGCAGGACTCTGTGACCCTCCCTGGTGGGGAATCCTTCTGTGCTTTTAAATGAACCCTTTGTAAAACCAAAGACCTGTTCTCTGGGGCTGTATTTATCAGGCATTCAAATACCCTGTAAGAGCTTGATCTTTTAGATCTGGGAGGCACCGTTATGCCTTCTCCACCCTCAGCGCCCCCCCCCCCCCATTCCAATGCATTGAGCTGCTAGCCTCAAGGTTGGTAGTTTGAAAGTGCCGGCTACTCCATGGGAGAAAGAGGAGGCTGTAGTCTCCCTAAAACCCCCAAAGGGTAGTTTATCTTGTGCTGTTGATTTTCTCTGAGTTGAGATGGACTCAGAGGCCATGTGTCTGTCAGGGTGGGGTGTGGGTGGGGCTGAGTCCTGGTGATGATGTTGGGAGACATGCGCCTGCTAACCAGACCTCAAAGCTGGAGGTTCAACAGCTCTGTGGGAGAATGACGAGGCTGAGGAATCTATCTGTTCCTGTAAAGATTTACTCTCCCAGGAGCTCTGAGTCAGCGTCCACCCGATGGCCCGTGGGATGGGCTGCCTCCCGTACTGGACCATAAAGAATCCGTCATAATGTTTATGATCAATTTTAACCGCAGGTTAATCTGTGATGAACCTCATTGTAAATTGCTTAAAGATAATATTTCTTCAATGATATGAATGCTAAAAGGAAACTTGTTTTATAAAATCTTTCTACGATGAATTACATTATTAGTTATTAGTTATAGCATTATTAGTAACTGAGCTGGCACCTTTAAAAATTTTTCTCCTTTTCCTTTCCTTATGACTTTATTCTCAAAAAGGTAATTGATATAGGTTCCCAGATACTAATTACTACAATGTTTTAGCTAAAATGCCAGGCATTTTGGCAAGTCAGCAACTATGAAAACATGGGCAGCAGCAAAACGAAGAGTGCACATGCAGGTTGGGTGAGCAGACTCCACCCCGTGCCTCCAGGCCCCATTGTCAGTGACGGGAGGGCCTCAGAAGGCCCCCAGAGTAAATTAGCCCGGAGTTTTAGCCTTATAGATATATCGATGCATGTAAGCTGAGTTTATGAAAAAGGATTTTGTTGTTACAACTAACAGCAAGGTTTTTTTTTTTTTTGTAAAAAAGTAAACTTTTGCTGCAGCATTCCAAAAAATATTTTTTATAGACAATTATTTTGGTGTCACTCCTCTCAACATCCACCCCCCCACTTGCTACGCACATAAATTCTTCCTGTGTGGTGCACACTTTCTGCAGCCTCCTCAAATGCTACTATCCTAAAATTTTAGAATAGGGAAGCAAAGCTGAGCTCAAGGTTATGTTCCCTTGGATGAGGTGGCATTAGAACTAGAGCCCAGGCCTCTCAAGCCAATGACATATATTGTCTTATCCACTAATACTTTAAATGTAAAATGCTGTTGATGCAATTAGAGGGTTTTCTGCTAGAAGCAAACGAGCCATTTGCTTCTGTATGTGAAAATTCTAATGTTTTAAGTGATTTTTCACAATCAAATAAAAAATGACAATTGTGCACCTATGGGATAATGTTCAAATGATTCAGGAAATCATTTTTTGTCTATCAGTAGATGGCAGGAGATACCATCGAATCAAGATAAAAAAGACAGCAAATGATAAAATTCGGTCACTGTTCCTGACGTTACCTGAAAACTTGGTTTCCTGCACAGTCAGTGGGCTGTTATGTGGTACCTGGGGAGAAAGTACTTTGAATATGGATTTGAATTTAATTATTAGTTTCCTGATTAATCTGGCAAGATTATAGTTAAAAACAATAGTCAAATGTTGGAACTAAATTTACTCTCTTTTGAAGAGACACCTGCAGAAATGATTCATCACTCATGTTGCTAAGATTAATTGGGCATTATAATTGTGTTAAGTGGATTCACACACCATGTAGGAATCCAGGAGCTTTTCTATTTTTTCCTCTCTCTTTCTTTTTTCCTCTTCAAGCTAGAAGAGAAAACAGAGCTAGCTTTGATGTGGGTTAAAGAAGTTTAACATCATAGCTGGTTATCTTAAACTTATGCAGCTGAAGCCCTGTCATTGAAACAATCCTGACTAAGCACAAGTATGTTTTCAAACATCAACTTTGTTCCCATGAATTGATAGTTCCCTATCAATATGGATGTCTTCTATGTGTCACTTCTTTTTAAATCCAGAATTCTCTTCAAAACCATGGCTGCTTTGCTTGAAGATGACAAAAATTCAAGTCATTGTGGAAGTTTCAAAATGTGAAATATGTGGTCTAAGAGTCTGTTGCTTCTTTCCATTCACTAACGATATAATTTATCAGTATGTAATTATTTTCTAAGATATAAAACCTTTGAATTAACTGTTTTACTAAGTGCTTTCATCATTTGAACCTTAATTTTTAAGGAATAAATACTCAATCCACAAATTGATTTTCCATCTTATTAACTTCCTTGAAAACCATCCTTAAGCTTGGAAGACAAGTGCTAGGTCCCTTTACATGGGCATCAGCCTCAGAACAAACTTGGTTAGTGCTGAGCTGAAAATCAGCTGCAGTGAGCATTTAATCCTGGAAAACAGAATGGATTTCCTTTGAAGTGGATCTTATTATCTTTTCTTTGTGTATTTTACCACTGGAGAAAACCTTTTATGTGAAAAGACTATGCTTGCCTCCCTTCCCACTCCCCACCTCCAGCTTTTTACTCCAAGCTGTGACTAGTGCTAAACAATAGGGTTAAGGAATATGAAAAAAATAGCCTTCCTAGTCTTAGTAGTAGGTTGCATGACATTCCCACATTTTCCCATCAGTATTCCAGAGCTTCGTACTCTGCTGCTGCACAACTGGAAATACTCTTTAGATTAAAGTACAGTACTGGTTTTGGAGTTGGTTCCGACTCATGATGATAGTATTTATAACTCATAAGACAATGCCTGTCCTATGTCACCTAATTGATCATTGGTATATTGGAGATCATTGTTTGTGGTTACTGGGTCAATCCTTTCCATTAAAAGTTTCTTTTGCTTTTGCTAAGCTTCTACCAGAAATGATGGCCTTTTCTACTGATTGAGCTTTCCTGAGGACATGCCTGAAGTAAGCATGTTCCCCTCTTCTAAGGGGCGTTTCCATTGCATGTTTTGTTGCATAGCTTTTGTTGTAAAGCTTCCAAGTCTGATTTCCTCATTCTTTTGATAGTCTACAGTATTCAACATTCTTACTCATACCATACTTTGAATGTATGTATTGGATCTCTTTTAAGCATTGAGAGGGTTATTAATTTAAGCTTCTAGCACAAATTTACACCAAGGAATAACTGGTTTTCTGAACTTTTTTGATCATAGAAAAGCACGGGGGCATTTAATAACAATGTCATTTCTCATGACTTTTCCATAGAGAGTCTAATTAAGTAGGTCCACAGTGTGTCTTGGTAAACAAAGGGCCTAAGAGATTTCTACAGTTAAGCCAAGTTTCATAACTTTATCCAATTAAATAGGAAAAGCTTATGAAGAAGAGTCTTTTCTATGGACCATGGCATGGGCACAATGCCGGCAACTCAAGCAGAACTATCGTCAGGGAGGGGCAAGAAGGAGGCATTTGTTTGATTGGGAGGGAGTATGGAAATAGCTGGAAACATTCTCAACAGTGTACTTTCGTTAGAAGTGAGCTTTTTCCGTGTCTGATTCTTGTAACATTCATGCTTTGGACTCCAGTCAGTATCAGTGTTGTTGTTGTCGTTGTCGTTGTTGTTAGGTGCTCTTGAGTCTGCCCCCACCCCTAGCGACCCCATGGACAGCAGAACGAGACCCTGCTTGGTCCTTTGCTAGCCTCACAATTGTTCCTATGCTTGAGCTCCTTGATGCAGACACTGTGTCACTTCATCTCATAAAGGGCCTTTCTCTTCTCACCGCCTCGTGATGTCCTTCTCAAGCTCTGGTCTCTCCTGCCTCTATGTCCACAGCATGCGAGGCAAAGGCTTACCTCCTTGCCATCCTTGCCTCCAAGGAGCCTTCTGGGCCTGACTTCTTCCACAGCAGAGCTGCCCTTTCAGCAGGCCATAGGACTGTCAAGGTTCTTTTCTAGCACCATAAATCTCAGTCACTGACCTGTTTATGTCTTCTTTACTCAGTGTCCACCTGTTTTTTTCTCTCCTTTTATTGATATAGACTTTTCTTCCTTTCTTTAGTTTGAAAAAGTCATTTGATCAGGGGCTCCTACAGTTCTTATCACAATCCATTCACCTATCCATTCACCTACCAAATGTGTCGAGCCCATTTGTACATAGGTTGCCATCACCATTTTCAAAACCTTTCTTGCGACTGGAGCCCTTGGTGTCAGGTCATTTCCCTCCCCCCTGCCCCCCTTCCTTCCCCCAGGAACCCTTGAGAATTTGTAAATTATTTTTTTCAAGTCTTACACTGACAGATGTCTCTCTTCATCCACTTTTCTGTTGTTCATTCCCCTGTGAGGGAGTTATAAGTTTATTCTTGTGATCAGGTCCTCCTTTCTCTCCCTATACTACCGTTTCCCTCTTGGTATCTCTATTCACATTATTGGTCCTGAGGGGTTTATCTGTCAGAGTCCATATGTTGTGAGCTCTTATATGTCCATGCTCTGGTATAGTGAGATTTGTAAGGTAGAATGGGGGTCATGATATTGGAGGGGGGGGCAGCGGGAAGGAAGCATTGAAGAACTAGCGGAAAGTTGTGTTTCCTTGGTGCTATCCTGCACCCTGACGGACTTGTCTCTTCCTTATGGCCCTTCTGTGAATTGATGCCCACTTGTTTACAGATGGGGTTTGGGTCTTCACTCCTTACTCCTCTTTATTCACATTGATGGGATTTTTTTTTATTATGGGTCTTTGATGCTGGATACCTGATCCCATGGAAACCTCATGATCACACAGGCTGGTGTGTTTCTTCCATGTGGACTTTATTGCTTCTCAGCTAGATGGTCACTTGTTTATCTTCAAGCCTTTAAGACCCCAGATCTTTTGATAGCTTGACACCTTCTGCTTTCTTCACCACATTTGCTCATATACCCATTTTGTCTTCAGCGACCGTGTCAGGGAGGTGAGAATCCCAGAATGCTGGCTTATTAAAATAGTCTTCTTGCAATGAAGGAGTGCTTGAGTAGAGGCCCAGTATCAGTCTGCTACCTTAATACTGAAGATTATGTACATAGATCTATTTCCCTCTTATTATATAAAAATGTATTTGCATGAGTACATGCCTATATTTAGACCTTTATAAATGTCCTTTCCCTCCTACTTCTTTCCTCTATTTGCTTTTACTTTCCTCTTGTCCCCCTATCATGTTTGACCTTCATTTGGCTTTCAGTAATTCCTCTTGGTTACTTTGCATTGGATCAAACACCACCAAGCATCCTATGCTTTCCTTGCCATTGATTTTAGATCACTTGTTCCTTTCCCTTGTCCCCAGGTATGTTGGTTTTCACATGATTGTGATGCAATGGTGAATGAGGTCAGGCACATCGCAGTCCTTAAAGTAATATCCTTACTCTTCAACACTCTGAAGAGGTCTTATGCAGCAGATTCACCTAATGCAAAACATCTTTTGATCTCTGGATTGCTGCTTCCATGAGCATGGGTTGTGAATCTAAGCAAGACAAAATCCTTGAGAACTTCAGCCTTTTCTCCATTTGACATGATGCTACCTATTGGTCCAGTTATGAGAAATGTGGTCTTCCTTACATTGAGTTATATTTCATTCTGAAGGCTATAATCCTTCATCTTCATCAGCAGTTTATTCAAGTCCTCCTTGCTTTCAGTAAGCAAGGTTGTGCCTTCTGCATACTGCTGCATATTAATAAGCCTTTGCTCAGTTCTAATACCACACGATCCTTCATATAATCCAGTTTCTTTGATGCTTTGCTCAGCATACAGATTGGGCAATTACAGTTAAATGATACAACCCTGACACACATTTTTCCTGATTTTGTACTATGCAGTATTCCCTAGTTCTGCTTGCACAACTCTTGATTCGCAAACAAGTTCTAAATGAACACAGTGAAGTTTTTATGAAATTCCCATTCTTCTCAAGGTTATCCATGCTTTATTATGGTCCACACAGTTTGAATGCATTTGTATAGTTGATAACACACAGGGGAACACCTTTCTGGTATTCTCTGCTTTGAGTCAAGCTCCCTCTGGCATGAGCAATGGCATCTCTTATTTCATGTCCTCCTCTACATCTGACCTGGACTTCAGGCAGTGCCCTGTCAATGTACTGCTGCAACTGCTGTTGGATTATCGCATGCAAAATTTTGTTTGTGTGCAATGTCAATGATATTGTTCTATATTTTGAGCATCCTATCGGGCCACCATTCTTTGGAATGGGCACAAGTATGGATCTCTTTGCCAAATACCTGTGTTCCAAATTTCCTGGCATAAACAAGTGCTTCTGGTGTTTCTTAAGCTTTCTGAAACATTTTCAATGGGCATTCCATTGATTTTTAAAGCCTTGTTTTTTTTGCTAATGCATTCAGTGCAGTTTGAACTTCTTCCTTCAACACCATTGGTTCTTGTTTATATGTTAACTTCCTGAAATGGTGGGAGGTCCGCTAGTTCTTTCAGGTATAGGGAACTCTGTATCTTCTTTCTGTCTTCTCTGGATGCTTCCTGGATCATTCAATATTTTGCCTATGGAATCTTTCAGTATAAGTCGCTCTTGCTATTAAAGTATGTGTTCTGTCTCATAAATAACATTATAAACGACTGATAATTTTTGCATCTTCCAACTCTCAAAGCAGCACCAGCCATGTGGCCAAATCCACATCTTAGATCTATAGAATGACTAATGGGGAGATCACATTAAAAATAGTGTAACCATCTTATTCTATTCATTTCACCTTCAGTACATTTTAGATTGTTGAATACCAGTGAGTTCATTGCTATTATCATTTTATTTCCCAGTTTTTAATAGTGAAACTTTGGCTTTTTTTCTTTCCATTTTCAGTTTTTAAAAAAAATTTAGCATCATGCACATTATCTGATAACATGTAGCCTTGGGTTTAGCAAGGCTGTCTCATGACCATTGTTTCTTTATGAACCACTGTGGTACATCTTCAGATATCTGGAATAAGGACACAATGAAAAAAATCATCTCCAAGTCATGGGATGTATAATGTCATTGGGCTTTAGGAGTCCTGTGTATGACTTTCAGAGTCATAAGGGATACTGAAGAACAAAGATGTTCTAATTCCGCAGACTTTGGGTATGTGCAATATGTAGGTTTACAGTAAGAAGAACTTAAATCCAGAAAGCTAATTTGGAGAGTCATTAACTGTCATAACTCAATAGTGACAAAAACAAATGCACAAAAAAAGACATTGTCATCGAGTTGATTCCTACCCCAGCTGAATCTCTTGAATAGAGTCAAGCTGCCATGGAGGGCTACAAAGCTGTCCTCTTTATGGAGACAGACTGCCACATTCTTCTCCCATGGAGCCGCTTAATGCTTGGAAACCCTGTTGGTGGACAGCCCAGGGCTTTAATCCTAGCACCCCTAGGACACCTTGCCTTTCTTTGATTAGGATTTATATTTAAGAGAGCACTTTGCCCATGGAAGAAAGAAGGTCTTGTCGTTGTCGTTTTAATTTTTTGTTAAATAGTCGGGCTAAGTTGTGTCCACGTTCATGTCTTTCTGCATCCCTGAGTTAGACGGAGTCACAGCTTTGAAAGCTGTAAGCATTGTGATGAAAGAAGCATGGAGAGAAACATGAGTAAAAAAATCAGGAAGGAAATGAAGAAGGTGGGTTGGTAAACATTTTTCATGTTTGGCTTCCTTTGTAATAGGCATGAGGAGATATAAGTATATTGTAACTTTGGTAACTTTGGCTGTCTTTTCTTTCCATTTGTCACTTTTCCAAGCTCACCTCAGAGCTTTGAGGCTGAGAAAATCAGACCAGCCTGAGGCCATGTTCTGCTACAGACTGGATGACCATATGTCATCCAGTTTGTGATGGTGGTCCAGTATCTTGTGTAGGATATTTTTCCTTCGTGTTTCACTTTTCATAAGGCATCATTATTAGTTTACTTAAGATAAGCCAAGGCAGGTCCAATAGACGTTCACTTTGTGATTCCTGCTCCGTTATGATGCTACCCGGTACTTGATGAAGAGAACCCCCTAGCACGCTTTGAAATCACAACAACCACCAGCTATCTTGTTTCTCCTTTTCTCGCTCCTTCAAGGCTCAGAAGAATGACAGCCCCCTTTCAAGGAGGGCACCAAGAAAGTTCAGTGAGTAAACAAAGTGGTGTAGGGACAGATCTCCTTTATGGGGTCACTGGGAGAAACACTTCAACCTGCCACTCCTGCTCATCTGGTCCTTTGGTATACCCCTAGGGTGGGGCAAGATCATGGTGGGGTCTTGAAGGCACAGGAAGTCAGCAGCCTGTCCACTGGGATCAGTTAGCAATGTGTAGAATTAGAGTTTGGAGAATATTTGTAGAAAATGTGTATCTGTGAATCAGGAGAAGCAGTCAGCTATGAGTCACAGAACAGTGTGAAAATGTAACCTCATTAGGTTGGCTTTGTTACTTACTATTTGCTATAAATCCAGTACTCTTTAGTTGAGTGTGAAGTCAAACTCCTTTGTAAGGAGGCCTGGAGGTCCAGAGCTTAAAACACTTGGCACTTAGCCTAAAGGTCAGTGGTTGGAATCATCAGCCAGTCCACAGGAGAGAGATGGCAGTCTGCTCTTCATATATAGCCTTGGCAACTCAGTGGCCTACGCTACTCTGTCCTACAGATTTCCTGTGATGTGGAATAGACTTCATGACTGTTGACTCAGTGTGTTGGAGCACTCTTATGCCCAGAAGAGATCATAAGCTCCCTCTATTCACTAATTGGAATTCCTTAGTTGTGTAAGCAGTTAATGTGCATTGTTGATAACCAAAGTTAGCTCACCCAGAAGTGCCTGGGGAGAGAGCTGGTGATCTAATTCTGAAAAATCTAAACCCAATGGGCACAGTTTCCTCTGCCACACATGGAGCTTTCATGAGTCAAAATCAACTTGATGTCAACCAGTTGGGTTTGCTTCTCCTGACTCCCTTTTAGAAAGACTCAATTTTCCTGTGCAGTATTCTATCAAAAGATGTCCATTCCTAAGTATCCTGGGTTCAATTGTGTCCCCCCAAAGATATGTTGACATCTTAACCCCATACTGGAGAATATTTGAGAACAGTCTTTTCCAATTTGGTTAGTTAGCATGAGATCATACTGAAGTGGGAGGAGGGGACATCATCCATACATAAATAGAAGACACAGCCACAGAGGGGAGATGGTCACATGAAGACTGTGGTCAAGATTGTCATTATGCTGCCAAAATGTGAAGAAAGTCACGGACATCAGAAACTGGGAGAGACAAGGAAGGATTTTCCCCTAAAGTTTTTTGAGGAAAGAACATGGGCCTGCTGGAGCAGACCAGATAGTAGAGTGATTATGAGTTGAGCTGCTAACTGCATAGTTAGTGTTTCGAAACCACCTTGCGAAAAAAGAAGGTGTGTTTCATTCCTATAAAGATTTTCAGTCTTGGAAACCCACAGTGCAGTTCCACCCTGTCCTGTGAGGTCAGTCTGAGTTGTCATTGACTCCACGATAATGAGTTTTGTTTTTGGTTTATAGACCTACTGGCAACCTGGATTCGAATTTCCAGCGTCCAGACTGGTGAGCTGGGTCCAGACTTCCAAGAACAGGTCTGTTCTTGTAAGTCAACCTTGTCTGCGCCACTTTTAATGGCATACCTAGGAATCTTAACACATGACAGATGCATGTTTATCGTCTCAGGACAGTTTTCTAAAAGACAGCAAGATCCTCAGTGAGATCTATTGATACAGTGGCTGTAACAACGGGCTCAATCACTATCGTAAGTGTGCGGATGGCGCAGGGCTGCACAGAATGGAATTCTGTGGTGCACAGGGCTGCTGAGTCAGAATCGACTTGATGACACTTAACAATAATAACAATAATGTCTTTCTTGTCTACCTTTGTTTACAACAAGAATCTATTAAGTGATTTCACAGAACAGGTTATAAATGATTGATGAAACTTCAGTGGAAAGCAAACTTTTGAAGCCACAGGAATACATCTCTAATAATTGTCAAGATCTCGGAAACACCTGGGATTCTACTGTCCTTGCAAGCTAACAAGCTAGCTTGCTACAATTTCATGGGTGCTGGAGGAAGAGAGGCGGCTTCTGGGCCAGAGTCAAAGGGAAGTTCATTATTTACCGTAATGTCCATGGACAGGGTACTGGCCCCAAATTACACAGGGTGATTCAAAGAGGTTCCTGTGACAACTGCACATGTAGGGCCTTGTGCTACAGGAGGAGGCACCGAGAATTAGGAAACTGGAATATTTCAAAATGGGAGCGAGGGAGGGACACACTGGCTCCCAAAATTTCAACAGAGAAAAGTTTTTCAACATCTAAGAACATACTCAAATACACCAATCTGTAGCCACCCTGTAGGTGAGAACAAAACTACCTCACAGTCTTTCTAAGGCTGAAATCTTTAGGGAAACAGACTGATTCATCTTTCTCCCAATGCCCCACCTGCCCATTAGCTCTGCACAGGTAACCATACAGTCAACAGTGCTCTGGTACTCCATGTCAACAGAAAAGCCAACAAACCACAGCAAAACCAATACCACAGAATCCACTCTTACCCTTCGTGACCCTGTTCAGGGTTTCCACAGCTGTGAGTCTTTATGGAACAGACATCCCCGTCTGTCACTTGCAGAGAGGCTGGAGGGTTTGAACCCCTGACCCATCACTTGACTGATGCTTACCTAACATTGCCACCAGGGCCAAAGGTCAAGTAATCATAATTATTTTTATCATTTGCTGGTTTTATATTTTTAAATCTTTCAAATGTGGCTTTGGGGAAGTGAAAACTGGAACCAAATTCTTCTAGTGTGAAGTAACCTGCTTCAACATTCAGTTACTTGTCCATCTGGAGAAGAACATTCATCCTCAAGGAGGGCCTGTCATTTTCCTTTGTGATCATCGTGGAGGTTGAGAGGATGTCTGTGAGAAACATGTTCCACTTCGTGGCAATGGTGTGAGTGGGAAAGGTTAGAAACCAAGGGAAGCAATGAGCTTTTTATTTATTCTTTTACTCCCCTCCAGAGCCAGATAATAAAGAGCCAAGGCTGGTTTCATGCAAAATCAATGGAGTGAGTTATTTCGACAGAAATTTGCCATCTTTGACAGGTCACGTGATGTTCCAGATAATAAATGTTTTAAGCTAGTACATTACCGGTAATTTATTAGGCAATATGAAATAATGAAAACAATACAAAAGTCAAGAGAGGAAAATACTTCGGCTGCTGAAATGGAAGGTCTATGCAATTGTTCAGCACTTTCTGGAGTTTTCCCATTATAGGTTAGTGAGACAGAAGCACATGTTACTAGGTAGAGCCAGGCATTTTCATTTCTTTTAAAATTGTCTCTCTCCATATTTTCCTCCAGGGGTTGTGCTTTTTCTATAAAGGAAAAAAAATCCTCAGAAATGCCTTTTGTGTGTGTGTGGTTACAAGTCTGGGCTGTGGTTTTATTTCTGTTGCATTTCTGGAGATCCCTTCTGGATAGGTAAACAACACGTGCCTCAGTTCAGGTGTTGTTCCTGAGTACCAAGGCAGAAATGACATAGCAGGCAGACTCAGGAAATGCTAAGGTCCATGCAATTCATTCTCAACCATGTCGACTTCTTGCTCCTGGAGTGGTTTGTCAGCTGGGAAAGCCAGTGATTGGGAGAACCCAACAACCCAAGAGATGTTTAAGATCTAGAAGTCATATGCCTTCTGACTTTGGGGAGTTTTAAGAGGACTTCAAATTCTGGGCACTTTGAGGGGACTTCCATCAGCCAAAGGCGCCGAGTGGTGTGGCAGGAGCTGCTAAGAGGAGTTGAAACCCATCAGCTACTTTCTCCTTTTGAGAAAGGGAAGCCCGGGTGCTCCTGTTAAGATTTCAAAGTCCCAGTGCCCCACAGGGTGAGTTCCACCCTGCTTTTTACGGTTGTTATGACTCACAGTCAACTCGACAGCAGCGTGTTTTGAGTTTGAGAAGACAAATCAGCCACCTGTCAGGTGGTTGAACTGTGATGGCTTGCGTGTTGCTGTGATACTGGAAGTCACGACACTTGCCTGTCAAATACTGACATGCTCAGGCATCGCGTGAAGGTTTCAATGGAGCTGCGAATATTTTCAGTAGACAAAGACAGATGAAGGGAAAGTGCCTGGTGATCTGCTTTCCCAAATTAGCCAATGGTCACCTTAGATCATAACAGAATAGTATCTGAGAAAGTGCTGGATGGTGAATCTGTTAGGAGAGAAGACACTCAAAATCTACGGGGGCCACAACAATGGAGTTGGGCACAGCAGAGATTATGAAGATGGTTCAGGACCAAGAAGCACTTCGTTCTGTTCTGCATGTTTTATATGGAACTGTCAACAGCAAGTTACCACTAGCAACCAAGAAATAGCACATTCATTTCCAAAAGGTTTGGCTGGTGATTTGGATAATCCCCTTGCTGTAGAGAATGAGTCGAGCATTATGGTGGCTTTGAGGAGATGAGTGTCATTTGAAATTATGCAAGGTGGAGACCCATAGACCTTGTAATGGAGTCAGTGATGCAATGGCCATGATCAGCACTCTGAAGCCACTGGCAGTTCTTCAGGGGAAAGATGAGACTATCTCTTTCTCTGAAGATTTATAGCCTCAGAAATGCAAGGGAAATTTTCTACTCAGTCCGATAAGGTCATTAGAAATCATGTTGAACTCCATGGCAGTTGGTTTGCTTTTCAAACATCTCACAGCTGAATATCTGACATGCCTTTGCAAGGAGCTGTTCCTTATGGTTCAAGAAATGACAGAGTAGAATTAAAGTGCAGAACCCTGAATTTAAGTGTAGCTTGCCAGATTCCCAATTCTGCCTCTGACACTCTGTTTGAAGCTGTGTTACGTCTCTTAACTGCCCTCTTTCAGTTTCATCATCCATATTGGAGGTAATAGTCATATCTATGAATGCTGTGATCAGGATGACTTGCATTCATTTATGTAAGTGTATAGAATAGAAACTGGTAAATACTTGGGCTTGCTATACATGTCTGTTAAATAAAAGACTAAATAAATAAAATTGTCTGATTAAAGATATGAAGGCAGGATGGAGAGAGCCAGGCACATGAGTCTCCGGGAGCCTCTGCCGGAGCAAGAGCATTCTGGAGAGAAGGGCACATGAATCTTTAGAATGCTTTATGGACCACAATCAAAGTTTAAATGTTTTCATGGAGTGATATAAAATCTATGATACTCCTTGTGATTAGACCTACTCCTCCAAGCAGGTGTGGGGGAGAAGGAAGAAAGGCAGCAAGAAGGAGATGACCTTGGGCAGACCTATCTTTCCTGGTTCTCTTTAAACCTCTGTGTTCACCTGTGTTTGTAAGTCATCTCTGATTGCTTTTGAAATAAGGGAACGATCTCACTACTTATTTAGTGAAGTAAAGAGGAAGTGTAAACAATCAATAAATAGGAAAGAGAAATCCAAGACAACAAGACACACAGAGAAACATAGTGAAAGGCTGTGAGAACAGCATTAGATTGAGAGCATTCGTGGTTCTGTGGTGGAATTCTCTTCATCTTTGATGAGAGTGATCCAAGGATGATTCTTGGAGCAGTCACCATCTCTCCATCAGTGGAGACTCACAGACGCTGTATATTGAACACATTTCAGCAGAGCTTTCATATGAAAATAGACTGGGGAGAGAGGGCTGCATTCCAGAATGAACTATTCAACACCCTGAGGATCTCAATGGTCAGTCTACAACTGGTGCGGAGGAAGACCCAGTAAGTGGCAACTCTGGGATCCATTGTGCACGGAGGACTGTAAGTTGGTGGCTGACTCCGTGGAAGCTGACAGCTACATGAGGACAGCACCAATGCTTAGATTGCGCCATCCACTAAGTGTGAAGGTTGAAATGCATATATTGACCGCACATGAAAGACTCAAGAAACATAAGTTATAAATTACCCCACAGTAATCATAGACAGGTGACGATGTTGATTAAGGAAAAACAAATAGTTTGCTCTCATTTTGCATGGTTGTATTAAGATACCAGATGGTACAGATTGGACCTAAGTAGAAAAACAAGTCTATTTTAATATGGGTGGGGAGGGGAGTATGTACTCTCTAAGGTAAATATGTAAGATATAGTTATTAGTAGTCCATTGTCTATAAGGGGCCACTGATGAAAATCCTGTTTTCAATGATAACTCTGGGTAGCAGTGAAAGAATGTTTTAAAATTAAATTTGGGAATTTTCCCAAAGCTGTCTCTTCACAGACAAATGACTCTCCTACAATATATCTGGTTAAATAAAATAATGGATGTAAAAAGTCTTTGGAAAACATTAACATGCTATATAAATGTAAGGTGTTATCATCATGCACTGAGTCACAAAACATGCAGTAAGAAGAGATTACTTTTTGTGCACTAAATAGTCAAATATGGGCTTCCTGACAGTGCTGTGAAGTGGAGTCATAATTGATGAATGACTGTGCCGAGAAAGAGTTGATTAATGCTTGGATGTTAACCTGGAACAGTACTGCTAGTGGAATGCCACAGGGCTTTGTGCTTTCTTATCTTCCTTTGGCCCTTTCTTGTTTAAACTATTTCTCAGTCCTTTAAAGACCTTCTTATCAACTACTGTGATAAGATGAATAAGGGGAAGGCAACTAATATACAAGGGGAGGAGTTGAAATGTTTATGAAAAATGGATTTGAACCCTAGTAAAAATTTTCTGTGAACTTTTTGAAGCCCCCTGTACACCAATATTAGGAATTAAGTACCATTAGATGAATATGCTATGATTTAGATAGATAGACTAATCACTTGCCCAACAGCAAGGGTGACAGAAACAGTTAAAAAAATACTTAGCGGGCTGAGCCCCGGTGGCATAGTGGTTGTGTGCAGGACTGTGGCCCACTGGGTTGGTGGTTCAAATCCAGCAGCAGCTCTCCAGGAACAAGGCTGGGCCTCCTACTCCCACCAGAGGGCAGTGATGCCCCCCTCAAGAAATACTTAGCAGCTAACCAATAGGTTGGAAGCTCCATTGCACCCAGAGACACTTCAGAAGAAAGTCCTGGTATTCAACTTTGGAAAACTCAGCCATTAAAAACCCTGTTGAGCTTGTATCATATGAGTAACATAATTGTCACTTAAGCTAGTCATTTTAGCCACAAGTGGCAGGGCTGGAATTTAAAAGTAGACAATACAAAACTACTTTAACAGCTTTGTAATGTGATCCGTTTATTTATTTTATAAGCACACAGTGCTTACAATTATATCATGCACTGCTTTAAGCATTCACAACTATTACTCACTTGCTCCTGACAATAACCCCGTGACAGAGATCCTGTTATCATCTCCATTTTATTTCTTAGCTATTGAAGGAAAAGGAAGTGAAACAATCTTCTCCAGGCCACACAGCTAGGCAGAGGATTCTAATGCACATAGCCAGGCCCAAGTCTGTGTCTGTGGCTAACAGGTGGAGTAGCTCTTCTCTATGCTACTGTTGCTGCTTAATGTCCCCCAATCAATTCCAACGCATAGGGGCCCTGTGGATAAGAGAATGTAACACTGCCTGGCCCTTCACCACTTCACAATCAGTGCTGATGGAGACTATTGCTGCACTCACTGTGCCAGTCCAACTCAGTGAGGGTTTTCCAATTTATTGTTCACCCTTGACCCAGCGTGACGTCCTTCTCCACAGACTGATAAAATATCCCTTGGACATTCTATCCAGTCTTACTTCCAAGGAGCAGTCTGACTAGCCATTGTCCAGAAAGCTTTGTGCTTTCTCTGAGCCAGAAGCCCACAGTATAGTCAATGTCCTTCACCAGCAACATCAGTCAAATGTATCAATGGCTTCTTTGTTTTCCTCATTCATTGTCCTGATGGAAAACACCCTGGCTTGGTTCAGGCTCATTTTATTCCTCAAATTAAGTTCTTTGCTTTTTAACATTTTGAAGAGAAATTTTGCAGCAGATTTGCCCAATGAAATGCATCATTTCAGATTTTGACTATGGTATTCATGAATATTGATTGTGGATCTAAATAAATTGAAATTTTTGACAGTGTCCATATTTTTCCCATTTATCCTGATGCTGTCTATTGGACCGGCTGTAAAGATTTTTGTTTTCTGCACATCGAGGTGAAATCCATGCTGAAGGCAGTAGTCTTTAATCTTCCTTAGTATGTGCTATAAGTCCTTTTTGTTTTCAGGAAGCAAGATGGTCTCATATAGCTATTTCAGGTTATTGATGAGCCTTTCTCTCATTATGATATGCTATTTTTCTCTATGTAGTCTACTTTCTCCGCTCACTTGCTCACCATACAGGTTGAATAAGTATGATGAAAAGATCAAACCCAAATGCATACCTTTCCTGAGTCTACAGGATGCAGTCTACCTTTACTCTGCTTGAACAACTGCTTCTTAGTCTGTGTACAAGTACTGCATGAGCACAGTGAAATGTTTGGCATTCCTATTATTTTCCATGTGATTTCTAATTTATTTTGAACCATATATTTTACTGCCTTTGCACAACCATTAAAATAGTGGAACATATCTTTCAGTCAGGATTCACCTGTCATTAGCAAGGGTATACCTTATTCTGTGTCCTCTTCTGAACTCAGTTTGAACGTCTGACAGTTTTCAGTTGATGCACTGCTGTAATAATTCTTTAGTGATTGCTAGCAAAATTTTACTTGCAGGTGATAGTACCAATATTGCCCAGTAATTTTCACATTCTGTCACATCATCTTTCTTTGAAATGGGCAATAAACATGGGTCTAATCTAGCTAGCTGTCCAGGTAGCTCTTTCCCAAGTTTGTTGGCAGAGATGATTAAGTGGCTCCAGCACTACACTGGTTTGTTGAAACATCTCAGTTGGCATTCTGTTCATTCCTGAATCATTGGATCTTAGCAATGCCTTCAGTGCAGTTTGGATTTTTCCTTCCAGTACCATTGTTGTTGAGTATCTGTTACCACCTGAAATGGTTGGATGTCAACTAATTCTTTAGGTTCACCTACTGTGTATTCTTTCCATCTTCTTTTGATGCTTGCGGCATCATTCAGTATTTTACCCACACAATCCTTCCATTTTTTTCCCTCAGAGTATTCTCAAGGTCATATTTTGACACTCAGGTACTTGTTTCTAATTTTAAATTTCAACCTGAACTTATAGCTAAGCAATTGGTGGTCAGTTCTGTTTTCAGTCCTTGGCCTTGTTTGACTGATTATATTGAGTTTCTCTTTCCTCTCCTTTTACCAAACCCAAACAAAAAAATTGACAACTATGCCCACTGCAATTGAGTCCATTCTGACTGGCAGTGATCTAAAAGGCCAAGTAGAATGGCTTCCTTGGGTTTCTGCGGCTGCAGAATTTACAGCCACAGACAGCGTCCAGCTTTCTCACACTGCGGGCCTTACTGCCAGCAGCCCGATTCATTACCCACTATACCACCAAGGCTCTGCTTTCGTGTGACACATGTAATTCACAGATATAGTCAATTTGATTGCTGTGTATTCAATGACAGTTATCATGTGTTTTTTTAGTATTTCCAATAAAAATAGATCATTGAACTTATAAAATTTGATCATACCACAATTGATGTCATTTCTATTACCCAGTCCATATTTTCCAACTACTGATAGATTATTCTTAGTTTCCAAATTTTGCATTTTGACCCATTGCAGAACTACTTCCAATAATGTGTCCAATTTCCCATGGTCACAACAGAGGTTATCTTGGTCTTCTCACGTGTGGTGAACCAGGCAGTCTCTGGGAGTTACAGAGAAGGAAGAAACATGCAAGAGTCAGCTGATAGCCTTTTGACCTTCCTGGAAACATTTATTCCTGAAGGCATCTTTTGTGATGCCACCAATTCAAAGCTAGACTCTTAAATCCTCTCTCTGGTTCTCAATGCTACCATTCTTCCTTACATAAACTACACCCTCATTCTCATTACATCTTCCCATAAAACTTTCATCAATTTGAAAATTGTAAAATGCATTCCTTTTTATGCAGGCATTTAATCTATGGTTAAATGACAATTGGGCAATAGATCCTCTTGCATAGTCAAATACCATCCTGAGTCTACAATTTGAAAATAATTGACAATCTTAAACTTGACTTAGGCTTTGAGGAAATGGAGTATTTTTAACTATAGACATTAGAGGATGTTACTTTAAACAAGAAAGAAAGAAATATAGGGAACAACTTGGCTTGATCAATGGAATCTACTTAAAAGAAGTTTTAGACATAACCAAAAGTTTAACAAATCCAGCTAGAGTTTATTAGTGGGCAGAATGCTGTGTTCCCTTCTTACATGCATTGCTGAAGCCAGAACTTTGAACTTTGCAGCCTCTCAATTTCAGAAACACTGAAGTTTAAAATATAAAGGTGTCATTTTTGCTTCACAGTCAAATGTCAAAAGCCAGATAGTCTGATTGTTCATGATTGGCTCTAGGTGATGTTATGTGTAATGCATGAAATTATCAAAATCAATATACCTTCAAAGAATTTCTTTGAAATTATAGAATCTGACTCAAGATGGAAAATAAATTATTTCCATTCCCTATTCCCTTCCATGATTTTTCATAGCTCTTACTTCATCAAGGGGCTTGTTATCAATAGAATCCACCCCCCTAGAAAACTATTCATACAGCTTTAATCTTTGCAAAAGGCATACAGCTTTCTTAAATAATCTCACTCTTACTCACTGGATTTCTGAAGATTTTGATGACTTCAGATGTGTCTGAAGGGTTAGGAACAGGCTTCCCTTTCTCAACTCATTGGCAAAGGGACATATAGCTACCTTAAAATGCAGCTCATGTATTATAACTAAAAATATGAGGCAATGAAAGAAATTATTTTCCATGAAACAACCATATCATTAAAAAAAATTGAAACGATATCCAAATACTTGTCCTAGAGATTTTCCAGGTACAGCAAGAACTAAGGTATTGATAACAATCAAAACCAAGTGCAGACTGATCCAAGATCTAATTCTGATGACACCGTTTGAGATCTTGCTTTACAAAATGTGATCCTTGAGCTAACAGCATGGACTTTTACCTGGGAGTTTGTTGGAAATGCACAATTTGGGGCTACAACTGAGAACCTTTGAATCAGAATCTAAGTTTTTCCCCTGAATCTAATTTTTAACAAGATATTCAAATGATTTGTATGCTTATTAGTCTCTGAGCAGCATTGCTTTAAAGTGTGTGTGTGTGTGTGTATGTGTGTGTGTGTGTGTTTGAGGATGGAATTTTGTGAATAATTGCTGCTTTCCAGAAACAATGTCACTAACCGAAAGATAATGGTTGTCCTTATTTTACAATGGGGCCATCATTTCAAAATGGGATAAATCTCCACGTTCTATTGCTTGGGAAACAGTGACTGACACAGGGTTCTTTTTTCTGGAGGAGCACAGGCAGTTAGAGGAGAAAGAACATTGCTCCTCACTTTCAGTAACAGCACCTCCCAGCTTGACCGGACTGGTTATTTCTGACACATCACCTTGCATTTCTTGTCACATTACGCCGGTGCATTCTTGTCCTCTCATTCCTATTTTGGGGCTGGCGAAGGAAACTGACCTGGAGGTTGCTGCAGGCATTTGGAAATATGGTCTTCCTCGTCTGTTCCCTTCGATCTGAGGCATCCGTTGAAGCAAGACTTACCTAGGTGGTTTTAATCGTGTTACTACTGCGATACCGAGCCATCGAGGAAGCCTGACATGGTAACTTGTGTTAATAATAAAAGGAAGCTGTGATAGGAGAGATGCGGCGACAAATGGGACTCAGAGTCATGTCCTGAAGGGATGGGGGACAGAGCCGGCCCTAAGTGAGAAAGGCTGGATCTTTATGTCACGCAGAGAATGTTGGTTCCATAACCAAAACATCGGTAGGCAGCACTCGTGATAGAGAGGCAAGGGACGCAAGTCACCCCCGGCTCCACCTCAGGCTCCTTCCTGCGCAACCGCCTGAAAGCACCCTTCCCAGGGAGAGCCACACCTTTTTCTAGCCGCGCTCCTGCTGAAGGCTTTGGGGGAGTTGACCAGGAAAGAAGAGGGGGCTGTCCTCTGCAAACACCACCTTCTTCTCTGGAACAGTTCACATTAGCTGGAGGAGTGTGGTTGGATTTTTTACTTCAGGAAGCTCTTGAGCTGCGAATGGAGAGAAGTGGCATCCCAAAGCCTAGGTGAGAAAGTCATTAACACTGCCTGTCACATTAGGGAGAGCAGTGCTGCAACTCCTTCCCTGGTGTATCTGGAGAGGGTTGCAGTACAGGGTGGGGGGGGGGGGGGAACTACTGAGTAGTTCCTGTTACGTGGTGGATTCATACATTTTGAATATGAGCATCGGGATCAAAGTGAATTTGGAACTGTGTGAGGTTATCCCGACAGAAGCTGTACTTTTGTAAATAAAGGGGGGAACAGAGTCTGGCCAGACTAGGAATACGTGCCCTAGACATGTGGTTTCCCCTAGACATGTGGTGTGTTCACATTCACAATGCACTCTGAGTCCATGCCACCATGAGAGCTCTCTCTCAGTACTGGTAAGCAACCTTCTAATTGGTCTCTTGGGTTCCGCCCTTACCATCCACAATCTAGCTACGAGTCACACCAGCTGCTCATCATTCATGAATGCAAGTGACAGCCTGACCTTCTGTACGCTAGTGTGTTCTCATCCACCTTGGAGGAAAATCTTAAGTTCTCCAACCATCAAGGTCCTTAATAGCTGCTCCTCACGTCCCGTCCCCCACTACTCCCACCCCTCGCTCACATCGCCTCCTGCCAGCTGTGTTCTTTCCTGGATGGTCCGGCCGCCTGTCCCCACAGCCACACTGGACGCAGCTCCACCCAAGGATTCTTTCTGACTGGAACACGATTCCACAAGGTATATGCTTGACACCCGCCTTACTTCCTTTGGGTTTCTGCTCCAAACGTCCATCAACAGAGAAGTTTCTGGAACATGTTATGTAATCCCTATTTTCTAACACTCTCAACTCCACTATCAATCCTTGTTCTTCTTTAATATCATCTGCCACATTGCACACATGCCTTTTTATCACAGGGCTCCCCCTTACCTGACTCTCGGTGGAGCCGAGATGCCGGTTGTTTCATTCACAGTTGCCTCTCCACTGGCAAGCACAAAGCAAAAAGCTCAGGGACTCTGTGCAGGAAGGCCCGAAAGCTCATTCACATGCTTGGCAGTTCCCTTCCTCACTCTGTTCAGAAACGACTTTTCTACCTTCATGTTTCGTCTGTGTATGTTGTCCTTCTACTTCCCTCTATTTCTCATTCAAGTCTAACCTTTACTTCAAAGTCAATCTGTTCCAGGGAGCCCTCCTTCAGCTCAGAACTGCCTGCCTCCCCCTCAGCCCCCCACCCGCTGCACAGTCTGTGTTTCCATGAAGACCTTGGCCTCTCAGGTCTGCACTCAGTGGTTCGGCTGTAAGATTTGACTACCTACTACACCAGACCATAAGCTCTCATGGCAGAGACCATTCCTGACCCGTCACTCCTGCCTTCATTACCCCAATACCGCATTACCTTACTTGTTGCTTTGCACATAATTGTTCCTCAGCACACAATTAATTTGGTCAGTGACTGTTGCTGAGTAGGTAGATATCCTTCCTTGTAACAATATTGATATGATTGGTCAATGCCTGTTGCTGAATAGGTAGACATCCTTCCTTGTAACAATATTGACTTGATGGGGGTAGCCATGGGTAAGACATGCTAGCAGGGTGGTCTCATACATCTGCAGTTTCTGTCGTACCAAATCTTCCCCTTGATGCCTACTCGATTTGGTGCTTTTGTGTGACAAGAGAAGAAAGAATGTTCTTGTTTGTGGTACTTTTGCTTTTTTTTCATAAACACTGAGCGAAAATGTCCACATGGGAGACAAAACAACCAATCATTAGAAAACCATTCTTCTTGTTGAGATGCCATACTCCCAGCTCAGGGGGTAACTGAAGAAATGGCGGATTCTTTGTATGAAATACTCTTAGCATCTTTCAGGAACCCCCAGCCTCTTTTCTGTGCCTGTCTGTGGAAACACTTTCCCAGCTTCTCTTACAGCCCTAAAAAGGGAGAATCAATAGCAGGAACTAGCTATGCTTAGAAGGACACCTGTGAAAAAAGCTGGTTTTTCTTTGCATGAGTTTTTCAACTGACAACTGTCAGGATTCTGCCTTAGAAGTTCACAGTGCACTTTTCTGTGGAACAGCTGGTCTAATTGGGCAAGTTTTGCAGCGGCGACATTAGGGCTCATTAGACTCTCTCTTATCAGTGGTATAAGCTGGGAGATTTCAAGCAAGTGCAGGGTTTAGATTCTAAATGAGAAATATAGATTAGCATTTCACATAATGAAATAATGGACTTCGGTGTTACCTTTCTAGTGACAAAAGCAGAAGCTTAAATCCATTGTAGGGTTCCTTGTTTAATCAATAAATAAATGAGAGACACAGAAGATTTATTTCTTCGGTGGCAACAAACACCATCATTTTTCTTAATTATCTGTAGGTTCTCCTTTCCTGCTTTCAAATTCTTTGCAAGTAAAAAGCTTCTCTACATTAAGCAAGAGATGTGAGGGGGCTTGCTGTATTTTCTTTCTCAGACACACAGAGTTGTGTCTTTGCTTTGGCAATACCTACATTTCTTAATTAAAACCTAACAAAGTCAAAGGTTTCCCAAGGTGACCCAAGCTACCTTAGAGGCCAGCAGCTCCAGCCGTGGTAGAGAAAGATCAAGGCCACTCTAGCAGAGAAACAAATAGTTTGAACTTTGAATCCACAGATGGCTATGCCTGCCAACGGTTATGAGCCAATGAATATCTGGCCTATCATTTGTCATATTTATTGCAGTACATAATGCTGTAATTTCTCATGGCATGCTTATTTATCTTGCAGTGTTCTCTTGAATGGCTAAAATTGCAGGCATGTTGGAGCATACACGTGTCTTTGGGGGGGGGGGTTCCAGTTTTAAATAGTAGTCCTGCAAATTGACACAGGCCCACCCTTCCAAAGACTAGGACGACAACTGATGGAAGAGGCAGCAGGTTCTACAAATGCCTGGCCATGTAAACGATGCTTTCAGTCTTTCCTTCCTGAGCTCAGCCGAGCGTAGAGGAAATGGAAGCTCTCTATGGCACTTTCTCCTTCTAAGGAGGGTGAAGGCAACCTCCTGAACTGGTGGCTACTTTAAAACATCAGCCTCGGAAAATGCCTCTGGAGGGCCATCCTACCGGGACACCTGTGGAAGCGTCAGGAGTTGCAATCAATTAGATGGCAACTGGTGTGACTCAGTGGTTTGAAAGTAAAGAAAGGCAGCCCAGGAGGAGAACTGTTGAGGGTGGAAGGAAGACAGGCAGAAGCATTCGCTCACTGGTTTCTGACAGCAGTCATGGGGGGGTACTGCCACGTCAAGAGGAGCGGCAGGAACATCTGTCTCTTTTGGCACCTCCAGGATGGCTGCGGTGAGCCAGTGGGTAGAGACCACATGATGTCTGGCAACAGAAGGTATGACGCATCGGTGGGCACCCCGAGTCCTCATGGTATTTTGCTCACCTGCCACATCTCAGCACCCACGATGAATCATCAGACCCACTTGGGGCTTGGCGTTGGGGCAACATTCAGTGTACACCGAAAAGAGGTAGGTGTCTCTTGCCTTTCCTGGATTAATTGCCTTCTCTTTCTGAGCCATGGAGACTAACATGTTGCTGTAGGTCATGCCGTTGTTTGTGATAAAGGCACTAATGGCCACCCAGACCCCTGAAGATCAGAGTTCCGTTCCACCTCCAATCTCACCGCCGCCCTCGGCTAGTCTCATCCTGACCTTAGTGAGAAAGGTGAACAATTATGATTTCCAAGAGTGCTGAGAAGTCTCACCTCTTCCTTTCCCTGCAAGGAGTGGAAGGGCACAAAGATCTTCATCAGATGAGTGTCAAGATCCTGATGTCACTCTCATTATTTTCAAGGATACTATTAAAACGCTGACATTTTAGATGTCAAACACTGAAATTGCAGATGTTAAAATCCTTAACCCTTGCCTTAACCTCTCTACGCTCATATCTTAGCACTCTCCCCTTCACTCTGCCCTCCAGCTACTCTGGACGCTTTACAGTTCCTGGAACGGGTGATGTTTCCTCCTGCCTCAGGATTACAGCATGACTGAGAGAAATGGAAGCCAGAGGAGGAGGAGGCTCCAGAGAAGGTAATTCTGATAGTATAATCCTGAATGATTTTCTTTTCTCATGAGGAAGTAGAAAGGAGAGTCTCTTTGGAAGATTTTGAAGCTGGGCGATGACCAATAGTGTGGGCTGTCTCAGCTTTCAAAGACTGTCCCCCAAAGAAGAAAGGATGAGTACATGATCACAGATGGACAGGAAAGGCCAGGAAATGCCTGTGTCAAGTGAGTCTTAGAGGTTAAGACTCCAAAAAACAGAGACTTTTGGAAAAGTCATGGGGGAGAAAGAGGCTTTTGTAAGTATTATCAGTGCTTAGTGCTCGAGGTATGAGTGGAAACTCCATAAACAACAACAACAACGAAAACCATAGTTTCGAATTCTCTTTCATATCTATCTCCTCAGTTAAGCACAAAACTCCTAAGACAGAAAGAGTGGCAGAATAGTAGTCCAGATTGATCGGAGACCAAGATATGTAACCAACTCTCTTATAGCACCATTCCGAGTGTCAGGTCTATGGTTCATTCATATGGAGCCATGGGTCACTATGTGATAACACTGGAGGGAGCGGGGACAGCAGAGGAGGGAGGGACTAGCAATGTTAATTGGGAAAATGTCTTCATTTTCAACAAGGGAGGACAATTTTATACTCGCCTTCGAAGCACATAGACTAAAAGTAGGAGAGCAATCTTTTAAAACACCATTTTATAGGGAGTTAATACATGTAATATATCACTCCATCATTCGATCACATCAAGCAGTATTGTACAATTGATACCACAATCAGTTTCAAGACATTCTTTTTCTTCCTGAATTCCTTGACATCAGTTCCCTTTACCACCTCTACCCTCCAACCACTACTCTATCTCCCCCCTCCCAAAAAAAAAACCCCAAAAACCCTTTTTCTACTTGCTGTCCCTAAAGGTTCGTCAATCCTGGGTTTCATATACTGAAGAAAAATATAAAAAACTCAAGAGGGTGACCGCCCAATGACATCACACATCTGAGATAAACCCCAATATGAACTTGTGAAAAACGAAAAAACACAGATCAGACCTAACACAAACGATAAGGTCTGTACTGTTCGAGTCAGGTTTATCTTTTCCATCTTTTGCAGTCAGTGCTCCACTACACTCTATTTGGTACCCACTTTCCTCCTCTCCCTCTATTATGAACAGAAGGAAATCACCAGGGGCTTATTTCCTATGTAGATCCCACAAATGTGTCTTGGGCTCCCACTGTCATGCATAGCCTTCTTCAAATCAGATTCCCTCAATTTAGGCTCTGATACTAGTCCCTCCTTCCACTTCAGATTATATGATTTACAAACCTCCAGTGACTGATTTTGGTGTCCTTCTTCCCTTTGGACTTAGTTGACATTGCACTTAGAGGATTGCTTGTTTGGAGGCAAACCTTTAAGACCCTAGTAACTGTTTTATCTGAAACATCTAATTTTTTTCACACTTTGCTGTAACACCTACATTTTCTGTGTTCCCTTCCTGAGGGCAAGTATTCAGCAGGACCATGATCTAAGGCCTAATTGTTCTTCAATTAGAACTGGGATTTATCAAGGGAGGGCATATTTTTAAACAAATGGGTTGTGTATACTTTAAAAGGAAAGTGAAGTTGGGGATGAGTACCAGTGATGGGAGCAGACTAGAAAGTTGAAGGAGGCTGGCAGATGGCAAAACTCAAGCTGAATGTTGGTTAAATATGTTAATGAAAACAGAGTAGACAGAAACTTCAATAGGGTTAACCTGCACAACAAGAGCTAGAATCCTTAACACAAAATAATTATTATTTTAAGTCTTCATGATACCTGGAGGAGAGATTCGTGATTCCTTGGGAATCCTGGTATACCAATGCTTATATGGCCAAGTGCAGCCATCATTCATTGCCATACAAACAATTCCAATAGTGGCCCTGTAGTACTGAGTAGAACTGTTTCTGTGGGTTTCCAAGACTGTAAATCTTTCTAAGACTGTAAATCTTTCAAGACCATAGAAAGCCTCATCCTTCTTCCAAGGGCTGGTGGTGGTGTTAAACTACTGACCTTCTGATAAGCAGTCCAGCATGGAACCCCCTGCACTATTAAAGCTCCTACAAAGTATAACCTTAGAAGGGTTCTTTGAACTCTCTGTCCATCCTCCTTATATCATCTCTCACAACCTAACTGGAGCTGATACATCTGGTGTACAGATTATTCAGATTGAGAGGATAATTTAAAAGAAGCCAGGAAGGTCCGTTTGTCAACATTTTGTTGGAAACACAACTGAGAAAGATTTGATAAATATGTAAGTCAAAGTCACCTTGGGTGTGATTGCTGCTTCTGATCCCTAATTTTCTTTTCTTGAGAGTGGGAAGGAGAACTAGAATGACACCAGTGTTCTCTCCTCTCTAGATTCTTTGCTTCCCTTTGGCTTTCAATTAATATTATTTTTGGTTTATTGTATAGCCTATTACTAGATTCACAAATTTCTCGACCTATTAAAATAAATAGTAAATTCTTCTCAATCACTGAAATGTGACAGACAATGAAAATAAAGCATAAATTCCATTGGTCCATGGCCGGTCTAATTGTGTTTTGTTTCTTTGCTTGTAAATCGATCTGAAGATGTTCTCTCCTATGCTGCATTTTCACATAGCCGCTCACACCCCACATGGGAGGAAAGAAGGGCCCTGACTGAAAGGGGTACAGGATCCAGCAGGAGCTCTGCCACTCATTAGCAATACGACTTTGGACAAATCTCTTTGCAATCCTGGCACCGTTTCCTCATCAGCCCAGTAAATGGGTTGACCTACATTATCTCCCAGGTTCTTTCCAACTCTGCAATTTAAAACATCCATGATTTCAAGCCAAAAACAATATTATGGAATGCAGTGACAGCATGTATAAGTGCAAGTTGATTAGGAAAATGGCATAGGATTTATTTTTAAATTGGCTTTCACCATAATAAATCATGGAGCAAAGATTTAGAGAAGGGAGATAGGTTCTGTGCAAGTATTCAAGGAAGCATAGCACATTTCAAACAAGAGTCTCTGAAAAATGACCTCTCATTCTTTGGCCTTATATAGTTCTCCTACTGAGTGGCATAAAATGGACACTGGAGCCAAATCATGGCTCTCATTTATTTTCTAAGTCGCCCCATCCTGTGGTATATGGCTGCTGTCCCCGTTAGCTGATGAGGCAGGATGGAACACACACAGAGGGAAGAGTTAGAACTGTGACATGGCATGTCGGAAACAATACTGCTTTGTGCAGATCAGTTATCATTTAAAGCTGGTAGTTAGAACCATTCTTAGATAATTCAATAGCTCTGCTTCTCTCATAGGAAGGATGTCAACTATAGTTAATTTTTTCACTTATCAGAGATGATGAGACAAGATGACATTAAAACGGGGAAAGAAACCATTCTAAAGCCTGTTTAAAAAAAACTAGCGGATATATGAGGATCTTAGGAGTCGCTTGAATATGTTTCCTGAAACTATGGGATTCAAAGAATATATGACAATTACCACTTGATAATCATCACTACGGTAATTATCACTGGTGTCCCTAATGGCATAGTGGGTTACAGCTTGGGCTGCTAACTGCCAGGTCAACAGTCGGAACCACCGGCGGATCCATGAGAGAGACATGCTTGGGAAAGTAGAAGGGCAATGAGAAAAAGGAACACCCGCGAGGGGAGGGGTTGACCTGGAGGCTACACCAATGGGCTGAGGCAGAGGAACAATTGGGATGGTGTAACACCAGGCAATGTTTCCTTTGGTTGTGCCACTCTGAACGAGAAGTGCCTTCACAGCAAACAACAACAACCACCACAATGGCAACAACAACAGCAAAACTGTCTTGAAAAGCCAGACGGGCAGTTCTACTCTGTTCTACAGGGTCTCTGTAAGTCAGACTCAACCTGATGGCTTTTGGTTTTGAGTTAGGATATCTAGGATCATCTCACAGGATCTCTGTGGTTATCCTTCATCTTGATACATCATAGTCCTCTGGGACAATGCTGTCTTTGAATTTTGGTTGAAGTCAAGTTTTGTGAAGGAAAAAGTGCTTTGAAGTCACTGGGGCTTATTCACTTATTTGTTCCCTGAGATAGCTAGCTCAGGCCCAATAGCTTATAGATAGATACAGTGTCACGTTATTGTGAATGCTGCAACATTTACAGGGGCTTTGTTTATGCCTTTTCAACCCAAGCACTGTGATCCCCTGACATGATAATTCTAGGGACTTGCACATGCACTTGAGATTTTGATTTATCCATCATGTAGCTGTTCAGCTTTCCTCATCAGGACAGCAGCCACCGGATGCACCCATGAGGCAACAGATTGGGTCTGTTAAAGGCCGAACTTTAGGATGTCTCCAAGAAAGAGAAAAATTAAACTATTCTCCCACCTTGTGTCAGCACCTCTTAGGAAGCCAACATGGCACTAGTGCTGCTCCCCAAGAAGACTTTTATGAAATAGGACATTAGGGTTTGACCTAGACTCCTCTCTCTTCGTGAGTGCCAGACAGACAAGCAGAGAAAGAGAATGAGAAGAGATGGGTGTCAGGGCCTGCCTCCCCTCTTCAGCAACAAAGGCTTTGCTTTAGGGGTCATTTTCTTCTCTTAGGATGACTTTTTCTAGAAAGTTCTTCCTCCCCTGAAGCAAATAAAACTTCTGTCAGGCAATCCTTATCAGTTTGCCTGAGATTTCCACAGAGAATTATCTGGAGTCTAGTGGCAGACCCAACATAAGTTCTACTTGAGAACACTGACAATGTTCATGCAACAAACATTTCCCCTGCATATTCTATGTGTAAAAAAATGTTTTTATTCCTTTCTTCCCCAAAGAGCATTTTTCTTCTGAAACTTGATCTGAACTGAAGGATTGACATTTAGGGCCTCTCCTAGTAGAGACCATGAAACCATTTTCAAATAAAACACGGTTAGTAGAGAAGGGATGTGCTTTTGGAATATTATTTCTTGAGCCAGTGCATACACATAGACACACACAGAGAGAAAGAGAGAGAGAGAGAGAGAGACATACAGAGAGAGACAGAGATAGATAGATGATAGAGATAGGTGATAGGTAGATAGATAAATAGATGAAAGATATTACTAAATAACTTTGATTTCACTGTCTCATTGAACATATTTTCAGAGGAACATAAATAGAGAAGTAAAAATTTATCAAACTTATGAACAAACAGTTATTCATAATTTATACTCATTTCCCTTAGTTTTTGGTTGATCTATATCTAAGGAGGACCTCTGGTGGCTTACTGGTTACAAGTTTGTCTATAATTTGCAAGATCACAAGTTCCATACCCTCAACTGCTCTGCAAGAGAAAGCTGGGTCTTTCTATGCCCACCAAGAGGTAGTTTCAGAAACTCACAGGGGCAGTTCTACCTTAGCCTATAGACTCACTATGAGTTGGCCTTAACTCAATGGCAGTGAGTTTGGAGTTTACTTTCTATCTAAGAAGAAATTATATATATGGATATATAATTAAATATTTTATTACTAGTTCTTTAGGAATCAGAATATTATTTCAGTGACTTACTTCCATATATTCTAATACAGATACTTTTATTCATTACATATAATAATGCTTTGTGTGACTGGAGGGTGAGACAATAATTATTTCCGAGGAAACAGATGGCTAAGAGTCAGAAAGGGCTCTACAGCAGTGGGTATTTTGAGTTAGTGTATTGCTACTAAAATTACCTGCATTTAAAAAGAGCTTTGTACTCACAACCTTTCCTGTATTAGTGGAGTACAGCGTGATTTAGAAATGGCTAGGTACTAGCATATTTTGTATAACTGCTTATGTAACATTCTCAATTTCAATAAAGTATACCTTTTGTCTAAATGTGCCCCTGCAATATTTGGCAGTTCTTCATACTAATGGCAAAATATTGCTGTTCGGAAATGATATTGCTGACAGAGATATGTAGGAGTATATACGAGATCAATATGTGTTCAATAGTTCACTGCGTACAGAATGGAAAAATACTATATTTGCTATTAGCAGACTCTCATATTGTTTGTAGCTTTGTCTGAAAGTTGGGCGGGTCCATACAAAAGCTAGTGTATGGACTCAAGTAATTGATCAAGAAGTATTGATAAATGTGCACATGTACCACCCTGATCTTTCATCTTATCTGACTTCTTCAAAAAGCTATCTTACCTCTGATCTCTTCTGAGTCATGTGACTGATCTCTCCAGTGTATTCTGCTCATTTTCCCTTTCTCCCTCTTTTATTTGTTAGGCTCTTTCAGTTATTGTTTCCCCCTAGAGCTAACCTGGCCAAGACATGCTGCATCCGGTTGCTTAGTTACATGCTGCTGTTCTTGAGTGCCACAGACTTGATTCTGACTCCTGGCAGCCCTCTTGGATAGAGGGCAGCTATTCTGTAGATTTTCCTAGGCTGCAGTGTTTATGAAAGCAGACCGTCATATGTGTCTACTTCTGATCTGCTGATGGGTTTTTGGATAGGACGTATAAAACATTAATCCACCAAGACCTTGATTTTATATTCATGGACAAAGCCAAGATACATCATTCCAACCAAACAAGGATCACTGGCATGGTTTAATATAAGGTAGGCCCCTGACTCAAACTAGTCTATTCACACTAGAAACCTTTTGGGGCCATTCGTCTCAGTGGCAGTGCCCTGAAATATCATGTATTCTAAGAGATAGATCTGCTATCCTAGAGCTGATAGCCTTCAAACACTTTCCTGTTGGTCTAATATATTTCCTGTTTTGTTTTATTTTGTAACCAAATATTTATAAATAATATGGAAACAGGTAAAATACCGTTGTATAAATGCTCTGTGGCAGGTAGTACCAACTAGTTATTTGACTTTTAGTTCATGTGTATGAGCTTTCTTGGCTTTTGAGTATTATAAAAGTATTGCATGTAATAAATTAGAAAAAAAAACAAAAAACAAAAAATAACAGCACCCTGTCAGCACATTGCAACTTCTGTTGACACAGTGGAGTGAGGAAATGACCACCAGAACCTCAGGCATCATAACAGGGAGCATGATCAGACATTGTGTGTCTCTCAGTGAGAATTTGGTTTTTCAAATTATCTTGCCAAAAACCAAAAACCAAAAAAACAAAAAAACTCAGATCTTCTTAAACCTTTGCATTTACTTGCCAATATACATGACAGGATGGCTCTCGTGCTGCAGTGGATAAAGCATTTAACTGCTAACAAAATGAAAAGAGCTTCTCACACATGAGCCCTTCTGTGGAAGAGAGAGGTGGCAGTCTGTTTCTGTAAAGATTTGTAGTTTAGGAAATGATGTCAAGCAATTGTTCATTGTCCTTTAGTGTTGAAGTGGGTTTGGCTTTTGGTTCTAGAACATACAGATCCAGGGGAATATTTGTATTTGCTTACATGTGTTGTACTGTTCATTATTGAGGGGAATAGAGATAAAAGCTGCATGAATGCATTTTTGTGATGGAGAATTGGCCTAGACTTCTCAGAAATTTCACTCCAAAATCCAAATGTTTGCATAGCTTTTGTTTTAAGAAAGATTTACCTTAGTGGCAAAGGAGATGCTGGACTTTTGGAGATGTCTATGATTTCTCTAAACATCCTGCCTTTTTATCTTGCTGTTGGTTTTGTGGAAGGAGAGGAAAGAACATTGCTAACACCCCTCGCACTGTTTGCTTGGTTGTAGTAATCTCAGCTTTGGCCCAGATACCTTAAATGATTTTCTCTCTAAACAAGGAAGGAAGTGAGCAGGACACATCGAAGTTACCAACAGAGAGAGCGGCGGCTCGATTGGAGTCTATATTGTTCAGTTTCCTAACTACAAAAATAATCCTAGTAATGATTTTGATTATATGCAGTCTGGGTTCTTTAGTCACTATCTGTTGAATATGTGCATCCTTTATTGAATAAAGAAAATACAGAAACCTTGTAAAGCCAACTTAAAAGTTATTTGCCTTTCTTGGGAACCAAGGAAGCATGGTGGGAGTTCTGCTCTGTGCCAACTCCAGAATGTTTGGAGCATATTCAGGATAATAATTCATTCAGAATTTTTTTGTAAGTATCCAAGCAGTCACCTGCAAGATGACTCAGGAGGACCCGTCTATAGGCAAGTACTTTATTGCTTGCTGAGAATCTATTTTTCATCAATATCATGGCCAATGGCTTATCGGTATCAAATTTGTCCTTTCAATCCTTCATTTCACAATTAATTAACAATGTATTGAGCAATGGTTATATGCCAGGGACCATATGAGGTTGTAGGGCTCTAGGAGCAGGGAACAAACACACACATTCATTCCCCTGAATGCTGTCACAGCTTGTGGGAGCATTCCCTTGGTTCCTCCAGCAAAATAAATGCCAAGATGGAATTAGAAGTGCAAGGGCTTATTATGAAAAAAATCCTGTGGAACATAAAGAGTAGGGGGAACAGGAGTGTGGGAAGAGGTTTAAACCACCAGCCAGGTTCCTAACAATGCTTCCGGAAGAGAAGCATGGAAGGAGATTTGAGTAAGAAGAACTGCGGATGAGGGTGCAACCCTGACCCTCCGAGAAAGATCACGGGGAGAACGGGGCTCCGCCGAGCGAATATTGTTGAGTAGCGACCCTGCCTTATCATTGTCTACGAGCCGCCCAGGGAGCCTGTTCCTTCCAGGTGACTGGTACAAAAGCGTGGCAGCTGGAGGTTGCTGCTGACTGCACAGACCTTTCCTGGAGGGTGCGCTAAGTGGCGCAAGCCTGAGGCCATAGCCTGAACACACTGGATGAGGCGGGTTGCAAACCCACGCACTGTCAGACCGATGACAGGGGGTCCACTCTGAAACACAGTGGAGCCGATGGGACAGACGGCTTCGTGGTTCTCTTCTCAGCTCTGAGCTCCCAGTTAGCAGCCCAATGCTAACCCACACGGCTGTGGGAACGCTCCGGTGTTTGAAAACAGGGAGTATAAAACAACACAGACGTAAGGTTGGGGAGCTGCTGAGCTGGCCTTTTCTGCCCATTCCCCACTGCCCCTGAGTGCCACTCTGTCTGCTCGCACTTAGGTAGCTCCTAACTCCAGGCTCTGACTACGCTGGCACCACCGTTCTCTCCCCTACGCTGCCATCATGATCCTCTCCGGGGACCTCATCATCCACAATGGGATGTTCGCCGACAGCTGCAAGGTCTGCACAGCTGTGTCTAGAAGTGGAGGGCAAGACGGTCTGGAGGACAGAAAGTAACATCAATGACTCGCTCGTGGTGGCATTGCCTCAGGTCGAAGGCCCCATGGCACTGTGATCACCGGGGCTGATATGGTCATGAAGCATAACGTGCAAGAAACAACTTCACTAAAGAAGCCCCCAAGAAAAGCACATCCAAGACTATAAAATCAGCCCAAGCCAAACGTGAAGCGCAGAATCCAGAAAGAATAAAACCTTGTATGGTGGGGGCTGCAGAACGAAGTAAGTATATCCTTGTTCAACCTTCAAAAACTCCCAGTAACACAGTGGGCAACTCCTGGTTGGAGCCCTCTCCTCCTACCCAGCTGCTGTTCACCCACATGCCAGGACTTAGACAAAGAGAACTGAGGCTGTTTTGAGCTCTTCCTTTACTTTTGACCCTGACTTATGTAGAATGGAGGATTCATTTTTCTATTTAAAGGGGAAAAAAACAAACAACCATGCTGGTGTAAGTGGTCTACAATTAAAATCCATTTAAACTCACTTGACAATGCCCCCTAGTTGTAAGCTCAATTCACCCTGTAGTGTTTCTGAATAAGCTCGATCACTGCAGTGTGACATTGTGAAGCTGTCTCCAGATGCTTCCTAGAGCCAAACTACAGGGATAGGAATAAGGAATCCAAAGACTTGATTTTGAGTTTCAATAAAGGGGTGACCATGTTCTTAGAGATGTCATCATCTGAAGAGGAACCTTAAGCATTTCATCACCTATGGATGGTAGAGATTATCAAAATAATAAAGAGACTAATACTAGTGTGTGTGAGGAGGGGGTAACAAAAAGACAAAAATCAACCATCCAAGCCCATTTCTATGGAGCCGATTTCAACTCACAATGACCCTACAGAACATACGAGAACTTCTTCACAGGGATTCAGTTTTCATCCTGACAAAAGCAGACTATCATGTGCTTCTCCAGTAGATTCTAGTCACCAAGCATTTGGGGAGTGCCTCTGGTATCTTGGCGGTCCAACAAGTGTGGTTAGTTGGCATTCACCCTTATCCTCAGTCTCTATGTTAGCATTAAAGGGTTCCTGGTGGCAGTGTTGAATAAGGAAGTGTTGAACTGCTAACTGCGAAATCAGTGGTTCAAAACCATGAACAGTTCTGTGGGAGAAAGATGAGGCTGCCCACTCCTGCAAAAACTAGCATATATCTTGAGTAGTTTGCTCTAAGTCGGAACCCAGTCAATGGCAGTGGGTAGTTCTGTTTGTTTTGTTTAAATTTACATACACACTTCCTAGTTTTCCTTGGTCCTATTCCTATCGGTTCAGCCAATGGAAGGCGGGCGGCTGGGAATGTGGTGGAGAAGATAATGCAATGTACTTCGCTTCCCTTTTTAACATTTGCTTCTACTGATTTCTCCAGTAGTAGTTGCATCTCCTCTGAATTTCCACTTCCTCTCAGGAAGCCCCTTACTTTCTGGTCTGCTTTGCAAGAGGGTACTGGGCCCCGGTATACTGTTTCCTCCCATTGTCTCTTTACTCCGTAAAAGTCATAGCCACTTTTTACTTTGATTAATTACTATGCTTCCTCACTGTTCTCTAGTCTGGAAATTGTCCCAGGGAAGCTTCCCCTAAGTGAAATGACATTTAAGTTAAAGCCCAAGGGATGTGGAGGGCTATCCAAAATGGACTGCTTGTAGCATTATCATTGCTTCAGTACTTGAACATGATCTTTACTTAGTTAATGCGTTAGTGTTCAAGACACGGTATATTAAAGTACAGATTCTGGGGCTGGGGAGGCTGGATTCAAATTGCAGCATCTGCCCTTTTCTAGTCTTAAATTTTTGGTGTTTCTGTATTTTTTTATAATAGCTAAAATAATATCACCTTCTATGTAAGCTGTAAGAAGTCCATGACTTTATATACAAGGGGGTACCCCCCAAAAAAAAAAACCAGGAAAATGTTCTGCTAGGTGGAAGTTCTTAGTACACATGATTCCCACTAGGCTAACATTGAGCACCTTGCTCTGAGGTAGTGTACTCTGTGGTACTCTGTGTGTTTTGTTTGTTTTTGTTTTATGATAGCCAGTTTAAGAGCATTTGCATGCAGCTGTGAAATTCTGTTGTTGAACTGAGGTTGAACACAGCTTACAAGGATATCTCTATGGGAAAAACTCAAGTGTACAAGTGATTTTCTCATTTCAAAATAGGCAAAATATGTATTGATGACAAACCTCATTCTGGACATCCGTCAACTTCCTGAATAGACAAAAGTATCCACTCGTTGGGCATGTGGAGTTCGTTTCACCAGGTCAGAGTGTGAATCAAGCTTTCTATTTAGAGGTTGAAAAGATTGCATAACAGTGTGTGTCCAAAACGGCCTGATTTGTGGCAGACAAGGGACTGGTTTTGCCAGCACTATAATGCACCTGCTCACGCATCCATCTCAGTGCACCAGTTTTGGGCAAAAAAATAAGCACCTCTCTCTTGCCGCACACACCTTACTTACCTGACATTTCTCTATGCAGCTTTTCTTTCTTTAAATGAAGAGGGACATGAAAGGACAGCGATTTGACAACCTAGAAGAGGTAAAGAAAAAAACGAGGGATGTGCTGTCAAACCATCCAAATAAATAAGTTTGAAAAATGTTTCCAAGAATGGAATCACAGATTTGACAAGTGTATTAAGTGTAATTTGAAGGTGATAAGTTTGTTCTTTAAAAAAAATTGCATAGCTTTGAAAATAATAATTTATATATACATACACACATATATGTAGGTTCAGTTTTTATTTTCCATATACATGAACAGGGCTTTTTAGTCTGTAGTATTGCAATGTAAGAGCCTTCTTAGGAGAATAATGTACAGAGACTGTCCATTATTATAATGAAGATGATGCTTTATTTCTTCTAAAATCTGATGCTGCATGTGAGAAGTGTAAAGCCAGTATGATTTTTTGCTATTTATTCCAAGTTCATTTGCAGACTGGAGATCAGAAGATTCTTTTTCAAAAATATTCTTTTCTAATCCATGAAATTTGGTAATTTTGTTATGATATCTTCAGATTTTTATTACATTTAAGAGATTGTGACCTAGTATACGAGCACGTCTTATCATTTTCCAGGTTTGAGTCATGTTTTCTTTTATGAGATTTTGTTTATGTATTTTTCTATTCGTGTGAGGTTTATCCCATTCTATCCGTTTGAGGAGCAAGCTGTAGTTTCCTTGCATTTAGGAGCCGATTTTGAACTCAATGGGTAGTACACCTACTGGGAGTGGAGGGAACTACTAACCAAGGGAACTGATGAACCCTCTCCAAAGGGAGGCCAAATCCAAATCTGCAGCCGTTTCTTCCCGTGGACACTGACCCGTCAATAGTCCACCTCTCTTATGCACCCGTGGCTTTGACAAACTGCTTGGGGTCGTGTGGTCAGGCGGTCTTTGCCTGGTCTGTTATAAAGCTGCATTTACTCTCATGACCTGTCGTGTATTCTTGTTCTGTCCCCAACCCATGTTGTTACCCTTGCCTCCTCGGGAGCAGTCCAAGATTTCCCGACCACGCCACACTAGCCTTCATCGAGGGGTCACTCGATCACCAGTAATGGGCTGCGCGGCTCTCTGTTTTTGTGAGACGGTCACCAGTTGGTTCTGACCCATTTCATACATCAGAGAGATAATGACATGACCGGCTAAACTTTGCGACTCGAGCTCACACAATCCAGCTGCTTCCCCTCTAGGGATGTGTCACAAACCGCACTGAGACCACGGGTTCTGATGCAGCCACAAAAAGCTCATCTTTGGAAGGAGCGCTGAAATCCAGAAATATCCAGGCTTTAGGAATATCCCTTCATGTAACAAGATATATTAGGCTCGAGTCCCTTCTCTCCTCCTACTCACTGTTGGACTTTTGAACGATTACTTATGCTGCTAAACATTTACTTAGTAACAAAAAATCAGGAGCTACAATTTCACAGTTCTATGTTGTTTAACATCCATTCTCACAACCCAGTTCCGTATATGGTCTTGGGCCGTGACGCCCCACCTAGCTGAGTGCCAGGACGTCAGTGGCTGCAGGACAGGCAGCGGTGGCAAAAAACACCTGGTGAGCTGACTAAATGTCCTCGGCGGGCCGCATATGGCCTACGGGACCATAGTTTGAGGACCCCTGCCAGAACATGTGACAGAAGTGGGGCTCACACTTCAGGATGAAGTTCATAGTATTTTTTTTTGTTTGCTTGTTTGTTTTTAGCTATAGTGCAGCCCTTTAGCGGTCTGAGGAACAGTGAACTGGCCCCCTGTTTAAAAGTCTGAGGACCCCTGCGAAGTCACCTAGTGCAAAGTGATTGAGGTCCAGGCCCAAACTCCCAACTCACTCCCTCTGAGCTCATGCGAGTCATTAGTCTAGTGTCTGTCATTTGGTAGGTGTGGTTCCAGAAAACACAAATGGAAGGTATGTACCTGATCACCCCAGCCTAGCGGGGGTCCTCAGACCTCCTGGATCTTCATTGTGTCTACCTGATGAAAGTTCTCAGGTCAAGCTGGCCTTCTGTCTTGTTGGCTTAGCAGAGAAGGCAGTTACAGCTGTGGGGCACAGACCCAATCTTTCACCAGGTAACAAGGGAAAGTGGACTCATTAACATTTTGCAACTCATTCTTTCTCCCTTTGACCCTTTTCAATTTTTTTCTAGTTTTTATAATTTCTGTATCATTTGAACTGAGTTTTTTTAATATTTAATTTAGTTATTATTGGATTTTTTATTATTTGTTTTATTTCTTGCTTTTGTATGTTTTCTTGATATGAAATCCAGGATGGATAAACCTACAGAGACAATAACTGGGTTAATCATTTCTTGGGGGTGATGGCAGAGTAGGTTGGCAGGAAATGAGTGGCTCATAATGACTCCAAAAAGGAAAAACATGTTCTGATAGTGTTTGTGGTGATGACTGCACAACTCTTTTTTCCCTCCCTTCCTCTTGCCACCTTCCAGACCCCCACCACAATGCTTTTAAATATTTTTACATTCTTGAATTATATGACATGTGATCTATGTTAATAAAATGATAACATTTAAAATATGCATAACCATCAAGATCAATTCTCAACATCACTAGAACCATAAAGCTTTGCTATATATCTTAACTGAATGTAATTACTTTTTAAAAAAACTTTTCTGAGATAATTTATTTTACATTAAGAAAACACAAGGTTTAAGAAAGTTAATCCCAACAATATCTTTGTAGTTTTCATTGCACAAGTCTTGCACATCTTTGGTTAATTTTACTGCTAAATACTGTATTCTTCATTGTGACTCAAATAACTTTATTTACTTTGATTTTTGTACTATTCTTTTAGTAGATGAATAGCTGATTAGTTTTGTAATCTAAAAAAGAAAGCTGAATCATGATTAAGGAAAATCTAAGAAAAATAACCGACTAACTTACTGGAAGAGGTCCATATTTGTATCAATTCCAAAGAAAACTGACCTAACAGAATGTGCAAATTATAAAGTGTCATTGATATCACGTGCATGTAAAATTTTGCTGAAGACCATTCTGCAACAATTGCGGCATCACATTGCCTGGATTATATGAAGAAGAATTTGACTTCCGAAAGGAGGAAGGCTGTTGACACAACAGATGGCACAACTTGGCTTGATGAAAAGAGGAGGACTTGAGGCCCTTGCTGAGGAAGACCAAGAACTGTAGCACATTACAGCACATTACACATTCAATGCACATTACAGCTGAATTTAAAGAAAACCGAAATTCTCACGACTGGACCAATACATTCCATCATGATAAATAGAGAAAGACTGTATTTGTCAAAGGTTTCATCTTGCTTCGATCCATATTCAATACTCATCGAAGCAGCAGTCGAGAAATTAAATGATACATTGCATTGGGTAAATCTGCAGCCCGAGGACTTGTTAAAGTGTTGAAAAGCAAGAATGTTACTTTGAGGTCTAAAGTGTGCCTAAACCAAACCAGGGATTTTTTAATCACCTTATATGTTAGTCCGGGTAGACTAGAGGAACAAATTTTATAGACACACATATTGATATAAGGAAAGGGTTTATATACAAAAGGAATGTGACATTGAGAAGGCATCCCAGCACTGTCCAGTTCAAAGTCATAACTCTGATATTAACCCATATACCCGAAATCAGTCTATAAAGTCTCCTCTGACTCACAAGTCACAGGTCGGTGGGTGCAGAGTCCCGGCGGTGCTGGCAGGGGTCTCTGCATGGCTCCTCACTTCCAGGGCTCAGAGTTCATCAACAGCAAAAATAACTCATCGTTGGCAGAGGTCTCCATGTGGCCGCCCCAGCTTCAGAGGTCTGGCTCCATCAGGACAAGCCGTGTGTTCTCTCTGCCGGCTCCCCCAGCTTCTTGGACGCTGCCATCTTGTCTTGTCTGTGATTAATTGTCTCTGAGATTAATTCCCAACAACTGGGGAAGATAGCTTCTCATCTTCACGAGGGAAATATCGTGAGATTTCCCAGAAGTCTCAGGAGAAAGCCATGCCCACATAGAGGCCTCATTGGCTGCTCAATGGCTATCTCCAAATTAACAGGCTCGACTCCACCCCTACATTTCAATCATAAAATTAACATAAGCACATGACTGCCACACCTTATATGCATGTGGAATCTGAACATTCAATAAGGATGCCTGAGGAAAACTGATGCATTTTCATTAGAGTGCTGGTGAAGAATGTTGTAAGTACCATGGACTGCCAAAATCCTAATAGGGCAATTAGTGCTTACCGTGTTAGCTATTGCATGCATGGTCTCTGACACAGATAATATGCGAAGAGGTGGATTTCTTATTTTTGTCTCATAAAGAAACTTTTTTGACTTACAACACAAAAATTTTAGGTCTCTATTTTCCTATTTGACTCCTAAGGTAAACAACCCAGAATCTGGATAGGAGAATCAATGAACTGAACAATTAAACCAGCATTTATTATTTAATAACAGCAAACCAGAAAAGAATGCTGGGAAATCCAGTTATATTTTTTTCAATGTCTTTGGACTGAAGTCTTGGCACTTCTTTCTTCAAGTAATATCAGTTTCCTAGATGTCAGATTTCTGTTGCTTGTTCTTTAATTCTGTCATTTCCCTCAGATTCTTCTATTTCTCTTAATTTTATTCCTGAAAGTGTTTGTAAAATCTCTCTCAGACCCAGATTTCATGTTCTATAGGGTCAATTGAGTATATGCCTATAGTATTACTGGTTATCTTACATTCCTGACATGTTCCCCCCAATCCAGTTAACTCTCTTTCACAGATCTCTACCTATAATTTATCTTTTATTTTAAATATAAATCAATGTTCTAAAAGGTTAATTTCTTGGAACAATTATTTTTTAAAGCAAATTATTCTATTTTTATCACACTGTCTTTTTTTTTCTTGCCATATTTCCCAAAGGGCTTATATTATTTATTTTTTTGTACACTCACCTTTGAAAGAAGACGGATCTATTTTGTTCTGTTTTTAAACAAAATTAAATTGTGCATCTCACATCTATTTGTCGTTTAGCATGGCACTTTTTACTTTTTCAATACCTTATGATAAAAAGATGATGTTTATTTATATGAAGAGTTTGGTTACTAAGCAGGCACAGAGGGAAGGAGAGAAAACTTGGATATAGTTGTCTCAGAAGGAAAATAGCATTTTATCTCTTTGTTGAATGCAGTCACCAGTTTCCATAGTTTTTTCCCTTTAGCTTAATGCTTTAGTCTGTGTTTACTAGAGGAGTTTATAGAGTGAAATGAGAGAGAGAGAGAGAGAGAGAGAGAGAGAGAGAGAGAGAGAGAGAGAGAGAGAGAAGGGTGGGAATCCTGGCACTTGACAAGAAGCTGACTTCTGGGCTTCCCTTTGTGTAACCAGATGTCTTTTCTCAGCTAACACTTCTTGATAGGTGTGATTTTTGTGAAGTGCTGAAACTGACTCTAAGGCAAAGTTCCTCTGTGTGTTTCTTTTTTTTTTTTTTTTGGGGGGGGTGTCTTTTTTATTTATCTAATCATTTTATTGCGGGCTCATACATCACTTTCACAATACGTAGTTACATATACGGTGCCAAGCACCTTCACACGCCTGCCTGATTTCTTTAACATTCTCCAAATATCCGGTTTTCTACTCAGGCCCTTGGTATCAGCTTCTCATCCTTCCCCCTCCATCCTTTTTCTCCCCTCCCCCCCGGTCCTCATTACTTTATAAATCATCATTGTTTTGTCATAGCTTACACTGCCCGACACCCCCTCCTCCCCGCCCCCACCCACTCCTTCCGATGTCCATCCTCCGGATAGGAGGCAATCTAGAACCCCGCAATTGACTCCCTCTCTCCACCCCGCCTCCCCTCCACCCATCTGGCAGCTCCACTCTCACCACTGGCCCCAAGGGGTTCATCCACTCCCGATTCCCTGTATTTCCAAATGTCATCTCGGCCAGTGTACCTCCTCCAGTCCCGCTGGATTTGCAAGGCAGAGTGCTTGTTATGCCCACCAGAATGCGTCCTTATAAGGAAAAGCCCTTGTTTTCTTCCTCTTGGCCCTCTTTTCCGCTCCTGTTTTCCTATCTCTCTCTAGCCTCCTTCCCTCTGCCCCTCCCGCCTTCCCTTCCTTCCTTTCTTTTTAGAAAAAATAAATACTCCTTTCACTCCAGAAAATGATTTTGTAGCATTGGAGAATGGGCAGCTCAGGGAAACCAGGAGCACACAGGGAATAATCTATTGAGGCCAATATCTCTCTGAAGAATACTTGGACACATTTTGCTTCTTCTTTAAGCTGGTCTGAGAGGGAGGGATATTTTGTTTTGGTTTGGTTTTTAGTTGTATTACTATATAATTCAACGTCATATAATTCAATAGTCAAATCGTACTAGAGAAGAGTTACACAATCATCACCACAATCAACTTCAGAACATTTTCTTCTTTCTTGTACTAATTATTATTAGCTCTCCATTTCTCTCCCTCACCCCGTCATACTCCAATAACCCATTAATCCAGTTACAGTCTCTATAGATTTACCTATCTTGAATTCCACATACAGAAGAACATACTAAAAAACAACAGAAAAATCCTAACAACAAAGTAAGATGAAAAGCCTCAATTACAAGAGAGTGGAAAATGTATGTGTGTGTGTGTGTATAATTAGAAAAATTTGAAATGGGTCACAATTGAGGTCAAATGATAAGATACTGAACGTTAACTGGAGAGTTATGCATAGATGGACTCTGCAAATGGATTTTGGACTTCCGCTGTCCAGCCTTCTGCAAGTCAGGTGCTCAGAATTGAAGCTCTCCCATCCCATCCTTCAGATTTCGGTTTTAAAATTTGCAATCCTTGGATCACACAGGCTAGTGTGCTTCTTTTAGGTGCACTTCCTTGATGCTTCACTTAGATGGCTGATTATTTGCAGATAAACCTTTAAAACTCCAGAAGTGATTCTTTCTGATAGCCGGGCACCATCTAGTTTTATGGCTATAGCTTTGCTATAGCACCCTTGTCTTCAGTGATCTCTTCATGAGGGATGGCATGGGCCATGTCATAAGAATTAATTGTTCTTGAATTGGCACTAGAATTATGTGAGAGCTCAAAAATGTTAGGGGAGTTCTGACTTGCTTTTCTGTTTTTGCAGTTCTGAGGTAGTTCTTCATTTATTTTTTTGATAGGCCTCTACTATCTGAAAAACCCAATGCCAGCAAGTTGATTTCAATTCCCAGTGACTTTTAGGACTGCTTTTCTTTATGTGAGAAGAAAGCCTCAATATTTACTACAGTATATTAAAATTTATTTGTTGAAGCATTTAAACATATGCCAATTTAAATATGCACTATATGTAATATTTTCTCTTATCCTTGTTTTCAATTTAATATGTTACTCCCCCAATTGTCATGTGGATCCATCTACATTTTGTTTATGCATACAAAAGAAAAATACAGACACCAATTCTTAATTATCTCCTGTTTTTTAAATGGAAAGTGCATACTATGTGGCTTATATTTGGATTTCTTGTTTTCACTCTATAATATAATGAGAAACTTTGGAAATTTTGAAATTGAATGGCTCTTTATTCTTTATCCTATTATGTGATGTTCTATTGATTTAGCCAATCTTCTCTAGATAAATAGCAGTTATTTTTTGGTGCCACTGAGTTGGTTTCAAGTCACAGCAAGTCTGTGCACAACAGAAGAAATCACTGCTTGGTCCTGCACCATCCTTCCAGTCACTGTCATGTTTGAGGCCATTGTTGAAGCCTCTATGACAAATCTTCTCCTCACGGGTTTTCCTCTTTTTGTCCACTTACCAAGTATGGTATCTTTTTCCAGGGCTAGTCTCTCCTGTTACTAGTCCAAAGTATGTGAGATGAAGTCTCACTAACCTCATTTCTAAGGAACATTCTGGATGTACTTCTTCCTAGATTGATTTGTTGGATCTTTTGGCAGTCCACAGTACTTGCAGTATTCTCTGCCAATAGTATAATTTAGTCTTTCTTATTTATTGCAGAACATTGACATGTATATGAGTCCATTGAAAACACTATGGCTTGGATCAGCCTGACCTTCGAAATGACAGCCTTGCTCTTGCACACCTTGTGGAAGTCATATGCAGCAGATGCGCCCAGTGAAATACGTTTGATTAATTGACTGCTTCTTCCTTGAGTATTGACTTTGAATACAAGCAAATTGAAATCCTTGACTTCAATCCTTTCTTCACTTATCATGATTTTGTGTATTGGTCCATTGACTTGTAATTCCTACAGAGAGCTGAAGTCCTTGATCTTCATCAGCAAATGCTTCAAGTCTTCCTCACTGTCAGCAAACAGGCTTATATCACCTGCATATTGAAGGTTGTTTATAAGCCTTCCTAGAACACAATTCTACATTCTTCTTCATATAGTCTAATTTCTTGGATATTTTTGCTCAGCACACAGATTTAATACATGTTGTAAAAGGACACAACTCAGACATACATCCTTCCTGATTTAAAACCATGCAGTATTCCCTTTTTCTGAACGTATTAGTGCCTTTTGGTTGATGCACAGGTTCTGCATGAACACAATGAAGCATTCTGGGTTTCCTGTTCTTCTCAATGTTATCCAGAGAGTTGATTCTGAACCATACAGTTGAATGCCTTTGCATAGCCAATCCAGCGCAAGTTAATATATTTCTGCTATGCCCTTCTTTCAGACAAGATTGATCTGACATCTGACAGCAGCAGCAGCATCTTCTCAAACTTGTTAAAATTTCTGGCAGCTCCATGTTGATGTATTGCTGTAACTGTTGTTGAATTATCTTCAGCAAAAATGCACTTGCATATGACATTGATAATATTGTTCTATAAGTTTCACATTATGTTGGGCCATCCTACTTTTGAAAACGTACACATCTGGTTCTCTTTGAGTCAATTAGCCAGGTAGCTGTCTTCTAAATTTCTTGGCAGAGATGAGGGCATACTTTCAGTGCTTCTTGAGCTTGTTGAAATGTTTTCATTGGTATTCCATTAATTCCCAGAGTCCCTTTTCCATCTCTAATGCCGTCAGTGTGCCACACAATTCTTCCTGCACTGTCATTGGGTCTTGATCATGTGCTCTATCTTGAAATGGTTGAATGTGGAGCTCTTTGATAAATGACTTTTTGCATTATTTCCTCTTTAATCATTCAATATTTGGTTGATTGAGTCCTACAATATAGCAACAGCAGGCTTGCATTTGTTCCTTTAATTGTTCCCACTTTAGTCATGCTCAGCATCTGTTTGGCAGTCGACTTCCTAGCACCAGAGCTTTCCACATTTCATTATGATACTTTACTTTGTATTCTTGAGCTTCTTTTTGAATCAAATCTTTTACTTCATCATTTGCTTCAAGACCCTACCTTTCCAGAGCGAGTTTCAGAATGTCAGATAAGCATTCGGAATAGCTCTGCTTGTCAGTTCCTATCAGTAATGATGTCATGAATAATCTGTTACTCTAAGTGCTTCAGTCTACTCATTGAAAAATATGTCTACAGGACAAATTCCCAGAAACAGGATAGCTAAATCATGTGGTATTGACTGTGCAATATTGAGATATTGGTAAGGTTGCAGAAATGTATCATTCTATCACTGAAACTTTAACACATCTTTTTTACCTCTAGATTTTCTAGAATGGTGTATAATCAAGTTTTTAGATTTTAGCCTATCGGGGCTATTCAAATTTCAAGTTTTGTATCAGGCCTCAAGTTGAGTATCTTTCATAAGGCTATGAGCTATTTTTTAATTTTATGTGAACTTTATTGATATATTTCACACATTTTCTTTTTGTGTGTGGGTCTATAATTATTGAAATCAGTTTGGGAGCATTATTATATATTCATTTCATTTTCTGTTATATGAATTGAATACATATTTTGATGTTTTTTGTCTTTTGACTCTGCTTTTATGTGTTTATTTTTTTTGCTAGAAGCCTTTCTTTTTAATATAGGCCAAAATTATTTTTCTTTTCTCTAATAACTACTAGAATTCCAAAATTACAGCATCACCTGAAAAAGCAAGAAACTGTGCAAGAGAGGAACCTGGCAGTAAAGGAAAACACAAATATTTCCCACTAAATTAGGGGATGGCAGAGTGCTAAGGTTGCACTTGTCAAAGGAAGAAAACTTGTGAGACCCCAAAAGTAGGAGCCATGGGGTTCGAGCTCACACAGGATTTATTGTGTTCTGAAAGGGCTCCTTAAAATCAGGTTTATAAAAGGGTTTCCCCCACATTCTCTTCTATGATTTAACTTTCACATATAAATGTCTGATTGCTCTGAAATCTATCCTGGTTCTATAGAAGGTGTGAACTACCAATAACAACCCAACCTTTTGTTTCTTTTTCAAGTGGTCACCCATTCTAAACAAGAATTAGATATGTTGCCACACTCACACTTTTTATTCAGCCTTGTACTAGAGGCTGTAGCTCACACAATCAGATTAAGGACAATCACTAGAGCATAACAATGTATAAACTTTTAAAAAATTACTGTATTTGATTGTATAACCTTGCTGTTAGGTGCCCTTCCTTCAGGGGTGAGTGCTAGTGACCTTAGGGGTCACATAATAAAACTCTGCCCTGTCCTACTCCATCCTCAGTTCTTCTTAAATTTGAGCCCATTGATGCAGCCGCTGTGTCAATCTGACTCATCCAAGAACTTTCTCTTTTCTTCTCTCCCTCTACTTTACCAAGCAAGACCTCCTTTCCAAGGGACTGGTCTCTCCTGATAATAAGTCCAAAGCATTGGGACTTGTCTCATCATCCTTGCCTTTAAGGAAAATTCTGGCTGTATTTCCAAGACAGATTTGTTTCTTCTTTTGACAACCTATGATACGTTCAATATTCATCATTTCCCCCCTACAGTCTTTGTTGTTCAATGTTCAATCTTCACATGTATATACAGTGATTGAAAATACCACTTAGTTTAGATGAACATTAGTCCTTAAAGTAATATTTTTATTTTGGACTTTTAAAAGGTTTAGTTTTATATAGATTTAGTCAATGCAACACATTGTTTGATCTCTTGACTTTTGCTTTCATCAGCATTGATTTTGGGTAGAAGCGAGATAAAATCTTTGATAATGTCAATCTTTTCTGTTTACCATAATGTCACCTATTGGTATAATTCTGAGGATTTTGGTTTTCTTTACTTTGAGTTGTAATCTATATGGAATGTTCTTGTCCTTGATATTCATCAATATATACTTCAAATCCTCCTCACTTTTAGCAAACAAAGCTGTATCTACTGCAAAGTGAAGGTTATTGTGTTAGTCTGGGTAGACTAGAGAAACATATTCATAAACACACATAAGTGTATAGAAAAGAACTTTACATACAAGAGCAATTAAATGTCAGAATATTGAGAAAAAACACCCCAGTTCAGTCCAGATCAAGTCCATAAGGTCAATATTAGCTCATATATCTGATACCAATCTATAAATTCCTCTTCAGATTCATGAAATACATGTAGTTAAGGTCAATATGGAAAGAGCACAGGTCAGAGGATGGGACATCTTGTGAATCCAGTGCTATTGTGAACATCTCAGAGCTGGCTGGGGTCTTCCTGTGACTTCTCCACGTTTCGGGGATGCATCAAGGTAGGTCCATGTGGTCTCTCCTGGGGGATGTCTCACAGGGAGTGAGCAGAGAGAGTGTCTCCCGCCTCCAAGGAAGAAATACAGAATTTCCTGGAATCCTCAGATGGCCATGCCCACACAGAGGCCTCTTTGGCTAAATCCAGATTTACAGACTGGACTCCATCCATACACTCATAATCCTCAACTTGATACCAGATTATGTAACTACCACTGTTAGTAATATGCTTTCCTTCATTCCTGATGCTACTTTTTTTTTTCACATAATCTAAAGTCTTGGATTATTTGCTTAACCTCCAAGAAGAAGAATGTGGTATCAGGATTGGAGGAAGGCTTATTAACAACCTTCCATATGCAGTTGACCTAAACCATGCACTTATTAATGAAGATCACAGATTGAATCAGTATGGTGAGTGGATGCTAGATTGACACACATGTTTTTATTTTAAATCACCCAGAATTCCTTTGTTCTGTTCACACAACTACCCCCGATCCATGTACAGTTGCACAATAAAGTGTTTTTGAATGTTCCTTTTTCTCAAGGCTATTCATAGTTTGTTATGACCCACACAGTAGAATGCATTTGCACAGTGAGTAAAACATAGGTAAGCATCTTCCTGATGCTCTCTGCTTTCAGCCAAGATTTGCACGCACCATCAGCAATGGTTTCCTTTGTTTTGCATCCTCTTCTGAATCTAGCCAAAAATCTGGCAGTTCTGTGTCACTGTACTGATGCAATTGTTGTTGGACGACATTCAGCAAAGTTCTACCTTCCTGTGCTATCCATGAGATTTTTCTAGTTTCATTAAAATCACCAGAAAGCTTAGAAGCACAAAGAAAATACTAAAACAAGAAGGTAAAATAACATAGTAAACTTTTTTGCATAGTAAACTTTTATATGGAGATTTCAATAGTTTTCATATCAAATAATGCTTTGCTGTGTCTTATAGAAGAAAATACTTGATATCATAATCAAATAGAATTTTTATGGATACTCTTAATAAGATGAGTGCACAATCTAGATATATGTATATATTTTAAAATAGAAACACTATTGACTGACACCAAAAAATATTGAACACGTTTCGAGATATATCATGTTTTGTATAGGAATAGCCAATAAAGATATTACTACTTTCTAAGTTAATTCTTAAGTCAGAATCAAAATAAAAAGTTTAGTAGTATCTTTTTAATTATACAAATTAAAGCAAAGGAGACGTGGTGGCACAATAGTTAAGCTACAGTCCGCTAACCAAAAGGTTGTAAGTTCAAATTCATCCAGAGAAGCTCCACCAAAGAAAGATATGGTGATCTGAATTTATGAAGATCAAAGCCATGAAAACCTTAGAGGGTAGTTTGTACCCAGCTACATGAAGTCATTAAAAGTCAGAATTGACTTAATGACATCCAACAAATTCAAAGGGCATGTTAAAAAATGAATTCACCCATTGCTAGTGAGTCAATTCTTACTCATAATGACCCAATGAGAGGGTTCCAAAGCTGTAAATCTTTATGGGAGTGCACAGCCTCCTAGTTCTCCTAAGGAATAGTTGGTGGCTTTGACTCATGAGTAATTTGGTCCTCATAGTACTGATTCATGGTTTTGGTTCTCATGGTGTTGAATCATGCACCTCATACCCAACAGTCCTACCAGGGTTTAGCTAGTAAAATTCTGAAAAAGAAGTCTATTAAAGTTAGACTGCTATGATCAGATATTAAACTCATTATAGAATCTCTGTGTTTACTGCTGCATGTTCCAAGTGCACAAATGTACAGACCAGATGTATAAATAGGAAGTTTAGAAATAATCTCCAAAAAGTAACATCAATTTCATACATAATAAAGGTAGTATCTCAAAATAATGGTGAAAAGATGCTCTTAGAATATTTTGAAGTTTACGTTGTGAACCTCTCGATAAACAAAGTGAAACTGGTATAATTCCCATATCCTGGCACAGCTAATGAATTGAAAAATCACTTTGGGGTCTAATGAAATCTACAATTTCAACTCTCATGCTAAAAGAAAGAATGCTACTTAAATTTATCTATACTGACCAGGACAGAATATACATATTACTTTTCCATTTTTCATTATGGTACATAGAGGAAAATGAAAACTAGGATTAAAATCTGATGATTAACAGTCCTTCACTATGCAGATGGGACAATTCAGTTTGCTGAAATTAGAGGACTTGAAGTACTCATCAAAGACTACAGCTTGCCATATGGATTCAAATTCAGCATAAAGAAAACAAGATATCTTCACAACTGGGCCAGAAAACAACATCACTATGAACAGAGAAATTGCTATGCATTTCACGTTTGTTTGGATTAATAATCAATACGTATAAAAAACAACAGTCAAGAATTCAAACAGTATATTGCATTGGACAAATCTGCACTAGGATTATGCTAATTCTTAAACTGCCATGATTCACTTTAAAGATTAAGGTCTGTTCAACCTAAGCTCTGGTATTTTCAATTGCCTCAGATGGATACAAAAATGGTAAATGAAAAAGGGATACTGAAGAAAAGATGATGCATTTGAATGATGGTGCCGGCAAAGAATTCTGAGCATAGAATAAAGGATGCAACAGCAGGAACTTAAGTATAGACACAACCTGTTAAAAAAAGAAAAGCTTAAAACTAAAAAGAAGTATGAGTCTTAAAGTGTGTAGCAAGCACCTTAAGTGTAGACATCTTTAAGACCCCAAGAAAGATGGCAGTCTGGACAAGTTGCAGCTCTTACATACAGGTTTCAGTGTATTACTGACTGCCAGAAGAAGGCACAAATCTATCTTGGAAGAAGTACAAGAATGCTCCTTAGAGAATAGAGTAGCTTTGTCTCACTTACTTGCACATGTTATCAGAAGGAACTAATCCCTGGAAACAGGCATCATGCGTGGGTTAGTGAAAAGAGGATGACGGATCGACACAGTGGCTCTAACAAGAAACTGAAGTGCATCTGGTGCTGGGTTGGTGACACAGGAATGTTCTGATATACTCATTCTGGTGTTGGTATGGGTATGCACCTAGTCGTACCATCTCTATGGATTTTGGTGGAGCTAAAATGTGTCCCTTTGAAATTTCCCAGTATACAGGTGTATTGACCCAAACTCAATGCCCTCGAGTTTCTTCTTATTCACAGTTATCCAGTATAACTGAGTAGAATTACTTCCTAGGGTTTTCAAGACTATGAATATTAATGGTGCAGACTGCCTCTTCTTCCTTCCTCAGAGCAGCTGATGTGTTTGAACTGTTGATCTTTTCATTAGCCCCGCAATGCCTAACCCTTTTTAATGCATGATCTCCCACTGACCATAATTAAAGGATGAGAGTTACATGGTTATTAGAGAGAGAGAGAGTATTGGACAGATGACTATATTAGATTAAAATAAAATATCTGACTTGAATGGTTAAAAAAACTTATCACTTGATTTCCCTTCTGATACATTTTGAGCTTGATCTGGTTTTTAAATTTTTTCTGTGTATATATTTTCTACATATTGAGGTTTATCTCTGTTATATTGTCATGGTTGTTATCCTTCTCAACTCTGTTAATGTGTTTTGCTGTATATGAAACCCAGGATAGAGAAATCTATAGAGACAAGGGTTCCTGAGCAGTAAGGGGGAGCTGATATCAAGGAGTTCAAGAAGGAAGAAAATAGTTTGAAACAGATTTTGATAGCAATTGTACAACACTGCTTGATATGATTGAACTATCAAATGGTATGATGTCTGCATTAACTCCTCATAAAAGGGTTGGGAACAAAAATGAAATGCCTGTGTGCATTTATACAATTCACACATGGGCTGCAATACAGGAGAGTAAGATCGCTGTCTTTATTGCTTCCCAACTAATGTTTGTTTCACTCTGAGACTATCATAGAGAAGACTTGTAGGCTATTGAGACTACACTAGCATGCGGGGTCTGGGTGCAAGCAAGCTGTGTGTAGTGTTATGACTTCCATTAGTCTCAGGAATTCTTAGGGAAGTCATTCGCCTCATGGGCTCACAACTAGGCTTTTCATCTCCAGGTGTTATTTTAGATTTGTTGCCTGATTGCTGGTTTTGCTTGCCTAATTTCACTTTCACCCTTTTTCTAGGTTAATTTGAATAAAATTTCTTCAGATCTTTCTGCAACATGAAGCCAGACAGCAGTATTGTGTACATTAACTCATTCAGGGTCTTAAAGTCATTTGATTCGAGGTGCAGTATAAATGCAAAGCAGGATGCACCGTAATGCAAAATGCTAATTATTGCAGGCAGTGCAGATGCTCCTTTTAAAGGTGCCAGATGTGTATCACCTCTCAGTAGCCTGGGCTGGTTTGGGAAGAGGATACGACACATGTGATTGGTGTACACTAAAGAAACAAATCATGCAGAAGAATAGAAACCACCAAGCAAGCAGAACTTAAATTGCCCTCAGAAAAAGGAGAGGGCCACCTGCTGAAGATGGCCAGGCTGAATGGACAACCCAAACCTGGTCCCAAACCTTTAAACATGGGTGAATTATCTTTCAGTTTCTTTTCTTTGAGCCTTGCTCTGTAGTTTAATAAGTTTGGGGAATACCACTTAGCCGATTTAGGCACAATTCAACCTGAAGAATGAGGACTTTGAAAAAGAACCTTTTCCAGCTGACACAAAACTAGATGCTCCATTTCCTCAGATCATCATGTGCTGTGACTAGGGAAATGCATAAGTCTTCGGAAAAATTTGGATTTACTTTCAACTGTTTCCAAGATTAAGTTGGTCTTTTAATCAGTTAGGTTCCCTGGTGTCAAAGTATTTACCAATTGGTGTGTCTTCTGCAAGGTTAGCACTTCAAAACCACCAGCGCCTCCACAGGAGAAAGATCATTCTTTTACCTCCTGTAAATAGTTATAATCTTGGAAACTACCAGGGTAGTTCGACCCTGTCTTAAAAGATTGCTATGTTAGTATTAACTCTATGGCAGTGAATTTAATTTGTTAATTAATTTGCATTACACATTATAAAATAATGTGTCCAGAGAGTACATATCAGGCCTACAGACTAGAATAAAATATTTGAGACCACGATATGGAAGAAATACCCTAATTGTTCTGATTAGTCATAAGACTTACAGTACAACTTTGCCAAAGGAGGTGGGGGTGGATAAAATGCAAAATTTTTGTTATCAGGCAGGTAGAACATTCCAATTATTCAAAAGAGATGGCTTTTACATTTTATTATGAATGAATTAATGTGTGGAATCTGTGAGGAGATATCCAAACCACATAGTGTACTGTTCTTTATTTCAGTTTGATAAAATATTAAGAAATAAATTATAATAAAAGTTTGACTCAGTTCTTAATATAGTGATATCATACTATGAAATTTGGGAGCTAAGCATAATCTGAAACTAAATTAAAAAAATCTGAAACCACAAATTCTTGTATTTGTTGCTGAACCTTTTGATCCTATAGAAAAGTTTTCCATTCAGATATAACCAAAACAAATTCACTGCCATGGAGCGGATTCTGACTGGTGACTTTATGGTTACCAAGACTGAGACTTCTTATGGGAGCAGATGGTACCATCTTTTTCATAGATAGCACAGGGCTTCCAAGGTCTGACGTGGATGAATAGTCAACCCAGCCCACTGCAATCGAGGCGATGCTGACTCAGCAACCCCTTCAGACTAGACGAGAACTGCTTCTCAAGGACTTGGAAGTTGTGTATCTTTTGGGAAGCACCCTGCTTCATCTTTCTTCTGTGAAGCAGCTGGGGAGCTCAAACTATAAACCCTTTAGTGAGGAGCCTGATACATAAGCAGTTTTACGACCAGGGCTCCTCTAGTAAAGGTGCAGAAAAGTACTCTTAACAAATATCCTGGAAATTCTAAAGTCTATTTGGTATAGAAATGTCCACCCCTTGGAATGTTCTTCCATTTCAACCAAAAGAAATTGTAGGTGAGGCTACGTCCTTGGTTCCTTTTTTCTTGATAGACATCATTATCAGCTTCTACAACACCATTCTGTTCAGCACAATTTCATTCAGACTATGGGATATGGGGGCTATCCTTTTAGCAGTGTACATCCAGTGAGTCCCTACTAGCGAAATGATGGTTCCAGATACTGCCCTGAATGATTCAGAAGCTAGACCAGTGAAGACAATGAAGAAGAGGCACACAGAACGTAAATATTTCTGCCCATTGGCACCGTTTAATTATCAGCACATAATCTTGCCTTCGATTTCTCAGAGGAAAACAAAACAAAACAAGAACTTGTGACTCCGAAATGGCCTCTATTTCTTGGTCTGCCTCTATCTCATGCCTGCTTTGTATTCTTATCCTTCCCACCATCTGAGTAAACCAACCAATTATGCCAGGAATCTCCACTGATCTGTTTCTTCCAGAATTCCCTTTTATAACCACTCTTGGTTTCTTTTAAACTCTCTTTCTTTTCATAAGTCTTTGTGCTGGCATCTTTGGGAAAGCATCAGCTATAATAGTGATGACAAAGGTGATGACCCTGGTACTTTTATGCCAAATTTCTTCTTTCCTTCTGAGTCAAACCTTCTTATTACAGGTGGCTTGTGACCTGTTTCAATTTTTTCATCTCCATACTTTCTTCAGTTTGCTTCCCTTGAAGACTTACTTTCTCTCTGTATTAGAACAACACTTGCCCAAAGCCCTGGTAATGTCTTTATTGCTAAGTTCCAAGCCTTTTGACTATACACAATTTCACAGAATTTGATTTTTTTCTCTCTTTTGAAAGAGTCCCCAAGTGGTGCAAATGTTTAACGCATTTCACTGTTAACTAAAATTTTGGAGCTTTAAGTTCACCAAGAATCACCTCAGAGGAAAGAAAGCTACAGGGATCTACTCCCAAGAAATCAACCACTGGGGGACATCAGGTTGTGCTTCTGTTATAACACACGTGGTTTTTCCATGAGTTGGAACCAACTCTATGGCAACGAGGTCCCTTCCTGATATTCTTTTTCTCTGTTTCTGTGACAGTTTGCTTTTCTGATTTCCTCCATATGACTCTGACAGCTCATTCACAAAGGCGGTTTGTGATCTACTTGTCTTTTTAAATCTTGGTGAAATTCAATTCTTGATTTCCTTTTCATTTTTACATAGCACACTTACCGTATGGAAGTTTATTCCTTCTCATCTTTTAACTACTATCTGTTATAATTACCTGATGCTACTATAACACACATATGGCAAATCAGTGACTGCAAGTACAGGGACTTATTTTCCGTGGTTTAAGAGACCAGAGGTTGGAATCTGGGTGTGGCTTTAAGGAGGTGCCTTTTTTGTTGGTAGGCTCATGAGATCCTTATTACTCTTTTGGGGTGTTTCCCTGTGTCTATTCTGCTCCTTTAGTAAGTCAAAGGTGATTGCAATTAGGACTCACCCAACCACCCTCTATGATCTTCAGAACAATAACAAAACTTATTTCCAAACAAGGTAATATTTACTAGACCATGCATTAGAGGGAGAAATATAGTTCAATCCATAATACCTTTTCATTTGAACTTCAAATTTTCATATCCATCTTTCTATTAGATAAGTTCAGGCACCTTAAATATAGCAGGTTCAAAAATTGGTGGAAAAATGGAATTAAAAGTAATTGAAATTGTTCACGAACTCCTTGAAGTCTCCTCATGTTATAGTTAAAGTTTTGTGCCAACTTTGCTTGGCCAGAATTCTTAGTTGCTTGGTACACCTGACCTAACACAATGTAATCAAAGTCCGTCAATTGTAAACCTTAATGGGACAGCTTTTGGGTGAAATGTAACACCCTTACTTGGGTCATAATCCTGATACAATTAAAATGAAGTTCCTTTGGGGTGTGGCCTCCTTCCAATATAAGAACATTGTGGAAAAGCCTGCTTTGCTTTTTGGTGTGTCTGGATCCTGTGTCTGCACTTGAGACAATAACCTTGAGTCATTGAGTATTGTCTGCTAATTCAGTGAGTCATCAGAGGCTTACCATTTGATTTCCTGAGCTTAGATTCAATTAGCTGGTAGCTTCCCTTCTATCTTGGTTTCATCAGCCACTGTGTACACAAGCCTGGTGAAGCCTCCAGCTTCACATCTGACCCATGGATTTTGAACCTGTCTGGATTTCTACAACTGTATGAGCCATTGTGTTGATGTAAGTTTCCCTCTCTGTTTATATATACGCATTTAGAAATGTCCCTTCTTTTGCTTCTCTAGAGAATTTCTATGCACTATCTTACTAGGACATAAATAAGAGCAGCTGCGATCCACTTAAAATGCATTATAGCTACAATGAACTACACGTAAGCCTGCCTTGGTTTTAAAATGTTTCAATGTTTTAAAATTTTAAATAGATGTATTAAATATACTTTAAGTTTATATGAAATATTTTTAACACCCACAGGCAAATATATATTAGATTCATAAGGATACTGATAAAAAGGACAGCAATAATGAACAAAAAAAAGGGAGGTATTTGACTTATATCAGAACAGCTGATTTTCAAAAAAGTTGGAATGAAACTTCATGACAAATCGGGGGTCTACCTGTATATTAAAAATACCACTTTTTTCTTTTTAGTATGGTGACTTTACCTTAAATTCCATTAAAATCCAAGGAAACACTAGGTTGACCTATTTTTCTGAAATTACAAGAAAATAAGTAAATTAATGAACTTTAAGGACCAGCACTTGAGATCCTTTTCCAAACATAGAAGATTTCTGTGTACAGAGATATGACAAGCAGGCACAGAGGCATTCCTCTTGAATCTCTTGCCTTAAGTCTACCTTAAGTTTCAATCAGGGGCAGATTGTAGGGAAAGCATTTTTGGCTTGGAGTCCTTCTAACCAGACTCTTGGGGGTAATTGCCTGTTCACTTGCATACAGAGCAATTCCTATGTCCCAGACTTGAAGGCCTCTGGGATGCCCTTGATTCCCTGTTTGGAAATAGGTGCTGAAATTTCATCTGACCATTATAAATTATTTAACAAACATTCATAAGTTCTTCCTAGGAGGTTTGTACCAGAGGCATTATATGATGCACAAAAACAAAGACATGGTCTTGTTCTTCAGAACTAAAATCTAGATGTCACCTGCTGCTCTAAGAACCTCTATCCTAACATCGTAAAGAAAACCCAGTACCCACCTCAGGGATTTTCACATGTGCAGAGAGTTTTCTTCATCAAGTGCTTTATCGCCTTGGACCGTGGTGCCTACTGATTTTGTTCTTTGTTCTTTTTGTCTTTTCCCTTTATTGCTGTCCTGGCAGGTAACCAAACAACGATACCATTGCTTTTCTATGATTTTTTTTCCTTTTACACTCCCAAAATACTCCATAAAGCATCTAGATGTAGTAAAACTTTACCAAGAAAATGAGTAACAGCAAGGGAATTTGACTTACTGCTGATTTTCAAGGAAGTCTTAGAATGAAACTTCATCACAAGTTGGGGACTACCTGTATTTTAAAAGTACTACTTGTTTATTTAGTTTTTCTTTTTAGTATGGTTGACTTACTTCACTTAGCATAACTTCCTCCAGCTGTTCCCATGCGGCAATATGTTTCATGCTTACATCACTGCTTTTTAGTAATGTGTAGTACTTCATAGTATGTATGTACCACAGTTTTTTTAATCAATATGGCTGTTGATGGAAATTTGGGTTGTTTCCACTCCTTCCAATTGTGAACTGTGCTGCAATGAATATAGCGCAGATGTCAGGTTGTGGTTTGTTTCTTGACTTTACAGTATCTCAAAGGTTTTGGTACATTGCATTTTCATTTTCATTAATTTTTAGAAGCTTCCTGATTTCATCTTTGTTCTGGGCCAATACCCACTCCATGTGCAATAGAGCTTTATTCATCCTCAAATTGTTTTCCCTTGCTTTCTTCACTGCCCTATTGATTTCCAGCCTTATGGCACAGTGACGAGAGAGATAAGTCTGTATAATCTCTATGTACTTGAATTTACTCAGCTTCGACTTGTGTCCCAGCAAGTGGTCTATCTTTGAGTATGTGTTGTGTGGGTTTGAAAAGAATGTGAATTTCTTTGCATTTGGGTAGAAAGCTCTGAAAACATCTATCAGATCAAGTCGTCCAACTGGGCTGTTTAGATCTGTAGCCTCCTTCTTGAGTTTCTTTCCCAGTGATCTGTGATTTTCAGAGAGTGGTGTATTAAAATCACCTACTGTAATTGTTGAGCCTGGATTTCTTTTTTCATCTTTTGGAGTGTTTGTTTTATGAATTTTGTGCATCTCTCATTAGGTGCACACATATTTATTGTGCTTACTGTTTCTTGGTCTACTGCTCCCTTGAGCACTATATATGTGCCCCTCCTTGTCTCTTGCTGTGGCCTGTACTTTAAGGTCAATTTTGTCAGATATTAAGATCACTACTCCTGCTTTTATTTGTATTGCCATGTGCTTGGTATATTTTCCTCCCATCTTTCATTCTCAACCTGTTTTTGTCTGCTTGAGATGTGTCTCCTGTAGGCAGCAGATCAATGGGTTATGTTTTCTGAGCCAGTTTGCTAGCCTTTGCCTGTTAATGCCTGAGTTCAGGTCATTGATATTCTTTGTTATTACCTCTATCTGTGGAATCTGTGATATCATCTTGTACCTTTTGTGTGGGATGTTTTCCTACCTACCTATCTTATCTGCCTGGGTTGTGTGTGTGGTTCTATTCCATGGGAGCAAAACAGGGCTGTCAACTTCTGTAGAATGTTGCAGTCTTGGAAACTCACAGGGGTAGTCTACCCTATATTACAGGATCACTATATGTAGGTGCGGTGATAGCGAGTGTGGTTTGGCTTTGATTTGGTAGTTGAAATCTCCATGATGTAACATCACTGATCCCACATTCTCCCTGTGTTTTCTGTTTCCATTCCTTCTCTGGTGACTCTGTTGAATCAATTCCACCAGCCACTTAAGGGATACAGTTGAATTGATCTGTTTCCATAAAGATTTATAGCTTCTGAAATCCCATGTAGAATTGCTATGTATTTAAATTTCCCTAATGGCTATGAATTTGGTTTTGTGTTTAGCCATTCTCTCCTAACCCTACTGAATTCTATCCATTACATGCTGTCTTTTTTATCACAATTGACTGGTGATTCTATGTTATGTATTCTTCCCCAGTATTAATGTTCCTCTTATACATCTTCTGGGTGTGTGGCTGAATATTGAGCCTTGGGTAGGATTTCATTTGCAGACATGAAGACCATAGTTGCAAAGGTTCTGTCATCCCCTATTAGACCAACAAACCTGGTATCTTTTATGGATTTTAGTTTTGTTTCATGTTTTTACTGTTCTAACAGGATCCTCTAATGCAATCTTTTTCAGAGTTGTGGGTAGTGTTAGCAAGGCATCATCTAGTCTTATGGCCTCAGGGTTTTGGAGACTGACGTTCATTGGGTCTATTAGTCCATCAGACTAATTGTTTCCATGAATCTTCCATTTCCATTCTTACAATTATTGCTCTTTTTGACCTTATTATTGCAGCCATTGTGTCGATCCATTTTACCAATTAGAGACATCTATTTGAACATGTTTTGTTTGGAATAAACCCTGCATATATGAACACTGTCTTACCCTCATACAACGGGGAGTATGTAATTTGCTTGTGTGTTCATTCACAGATGATACAGCTTATGATTTACTACTCAAAGTTCAGCCGTATAGCTTTAGCTTTCTAAACTACAATGTTCAGTTGCTTGAAAATATGGAGCCAAACACCGTATATCTAACTTTGATTGGCACATTCAAGGCATTTTGATATGCTACCATGAAATCTACTGAAAGTCAAAAACAAAAGAGCATACACAGAACCCATTAATGTCATTCCCAATCCCAGAGATAAGCTGGTAACCTGACAAAATGCCTTTATTGCCTAACTCTTCTTCATCATCAGAAAAAATGTGTATGATTTATGTATATTTTATACAGGTAGGTATGGATAGGTACTATTTATAGTCTATAATGATAAATAAATATCATATTTTTAAGGATAGTGTTCCTAAAAGGTAAGAGCAATGAAACAGAAAAGAAGTTTTCGACTTATGCCAGACCGAGTCAGAGCAGTGGAAATGGACATTCATCCTAACACAAGCACTGACTGCATTCCATCATGGACACTACAGCACAGTGTCCAGGGATTGACTATTCCGTGTCCCACCCATTGTCCATTGTTCCTCATCTCTTCCTTACCCCACTTCTGCGAAGGCAGAAGTGAATACAGCTACATGTGATTTAAATGACATCTCCCATTTCTGTTAGGGATGGATGAAACCTAGAAAATAACTCAGAAGAAAATTTTCTGAATGTATTGATTCCTTCACTAAACCCATGAAGGACAAAGGTCAAGTTGTCCATCCTTGTGTTCCCACACAGAGGAGGCCCTTAACACCTGCTCATGACGTAGATGAGGTTATAATTTTCAGGCGAGCTGAATTGGAGTTAAATGTGTTTATCTTTTCTTTCAATAGTATAGCAACAACCAATGCATATACTATCTACTGTCTCCTGGATCCCAGCTATCATCTCAAGGCACCATTAATTTGAAAACAGGTATAGTCATTTGGCTTACATTCTATTCACAGCATTATCACTGATGGTGAAGGGAAATCAGCAAGGATCTGGCAAAATGGTTTGACTTTGCAGACTATTCCACTGTTCTCCTCAGGCACCCCTGGCTGCCAATGTCCCCAAGATGGAATGAACTTTTGACTCTGGGCACAGCACAGAGCCTCAAGCTGTTCCCTGTAGGAGCAAAAAACTTGGATGGCGTGGAAGACCTTACTGACTTGTACTCAGGTTTTAAGGCAAATTCACCTATATTTGCATCTGAGAGAAGACCTGTGCTAGAGGAGATACATGCAGAGCAGGCAAAGATCAAGGCTTATTTTGAATATGGCATCCAGGATCCCTGGGAATGAAGTTATTGGAACCTATCTCTGACAATTGTTGCCTCCCCCCTTTCTTTCTTTAAATAAACCCCAGCAGCTTTGTCACCAGCAGTTTTCTCTTGTGTGTTTAAGCCATTGTGTCCTTGAAAGGAATTTCACCTCTCTTACATAGCCTGCCTATTTTCTCAGGTGAAATGATCTCTGGAAACCATTTTAACTTAATTAAATTACTAGCCTGGGCTGGAAAGCTTTACGTTTAAATAGGGTTTTTCTTTACTTCCAAAGTATCCCTTCAATGAGAAAACTGACTGTGATATAGCTGTTGACCTTAAAGATGAAATATTTGCCTTGCCGAGCTGTGTGCTTTCTCGAGAGAAAGTTGTGCTATTTTCCCGGTGCTTCCATGACATATGACGGTCCCTCACATAGGTAGAGTGGGTTGAATTTTAGATAAACAATGTCACAGGTGTCCTTCCTGCTCTCAGCCACAGCTTGTATTTTGTTTGGGAGCCAGCACAGTGGAGCTGCTGGTGCTGTTTGAGCAGATTTCTTTGTTGTATTTGAGTCTCGTTTTGAAAGCCGTAAGAATTGCTGCCCAATAAAAAAGTAACAGTTGTGCTTTATTTGAGTATTGGTATTGGGACCCTAGCCGTGTGTGTGGCAGCATGCTCTGGAGGAAGCTTTTAGGAGCCTCCGTAATTTCTTGCTGACCCCAGCTGGTGATCAGTTTATGTCCTGAAGCTTGCGGATGAATAGCCCTTATAATTCCCATCCTAGTGTGGGGGCATTCTATCTGAAAAGGACATCTGAAAGGTGACAGTGTTTTGAAATGTTAGCCCTCTGCAAGCAGGATGTGAATCCCCTTGCATTAATAGCTTCCTTACTTGCTACGAAGAGAAAGCATTCTGTGTGCCACATTAAAATGCTCCTCTGCAGTTCTGGCCCATTATGGTGTTTATGGTCCATTTATGACTTTGCTCTCTTCTCCATTCCTTTAACATATTGTTTCATTCACTCAATAACTTAATCATCCTAGCCTCCTTGCATTCTTTATTCATGTAGTCTTTTATCCAACACACATCTATTAAGCATCTTCTAAGTGCAAGACACAGTGTAGAATAATTGACCCTGCTTTCCTTCCTGGGAAAACAAACAAACAAACAAAAAGGCACTGACATGCAGTGGTTTACAAGCTGAGAGCTCAGAGAGCACTGAGAATACAGATGTGCATAATACAAGGTGGTTAAAAATACCCTACCTTTGCATACTTTTTTTTCCTTTAATTTCTTTGTGTACTTTTTAAAAACGGTGTCCAAACTACTTCCACCTTAGATAATTATATTAATCTTCATTCCCCTGGCATATTTGGGACTAGAATCCATATTTTCTTACTCACTTCACCATTGTATTTTACTGAGCATGAAAAGGACGCATAAAGGATACATCTTGCTGGTTTGAAGGTTTGACCACGGAGCATGTCTGGCTATAGCCTTTCATTCTAATCCTCATCCTTGTGTCACCAGAGACCATCACCAACATGCCCGCTTGTCGCTCCCATCTTGCGAGCATGTGGGCAGGGGGCAGATTGTAATTAGCAGGTTCATGGAGGAATGGAGAATGCCAGACTGCATGTCTCGTGACTATGACACAGGAGGCAAACAAAAACTGCTAAAAGGTACCAGTAACTGCCATTTAAAATATGTTCAAAGAGAAAAGAATTCCCTTCCTTCGAAGACGCATAGTCAATTTAGTTTTAGGAAGGGGCACAACAATCTGGAGCAGATTGTTCTGCTCGTTTAACCCACAGAGGGGAAAAATAAAATTATATATCCCAAATAAACTTTATTCTCAATTACAATCTCTGTGGCCTCTTTCAGCTCTAAAATTCTATGATTCTAATTATGTTTGCTGCAAATGTGTGTCTCAATGTCTCCCACAAAGAAGACAATGAGGCTGCATCTCTGAAGCACACTGTCAAGTAGAGACAGGAAAACAACTAGTTAACATGGCAGGTATAGAAGGTGAATCCAGAAAGTTCTTTTTCCTGCTAACCTTTGTAACACAACGCATGTTGGATACAATCTGAAGCTAGATGGATGATAGCTATGTAGATGGATAGATAATATATGAATGAGGTGACACTGAAACCAAGCACTGGATTAACATCAATGTATTGTTACACATTGGATAGACAGATGTATTTAGGTCACCTAAAAATGTGGAGTCACAGGGGTTGCTAGGTTTACTATCTCGAAATCTAAGAATATCCTCTTTGTCATCACAAAGTCAGATGTCTACAAGAGTCCTGCTTCAGACACCTACCTAATTTTGGGGGAAGCCAAGATCAGGGATTTATCTCAGCAAGCAGAACTAGAAGTTCTGCTGAGAAGTTCAAAGTTCAAGGTGAGGCTGTGTTTTCAAGAAAACACACAAGCTGTAATGGTACAAGAGGGGAGTGAAGAGGAAGAGATTGATGAAACGGGTGTGAAAGTTAAGGACACAGAGTTGGTCCTGTCATAAGCAAACAAATCAAAAGCAAAAGCAGTCTGAGCTTTGAAGAACAATAGTAATGCTATTGTAAATGCTAGTAGGGAATTAACAATGTAACCATCTGAAAACAAAGACACACCCTCTCTTTTGTGTGTTTCAAAAGAGTAACTGCAGTTTGGTTTGAAATTTGTTTTGCTTCTGTGATAAAGTTATAGCTTGGTTTTCAGAATTGTTGCTCTCTTTGTTTTCATAATTATACTGTGATATAAGCAATATATTTACATATGATCTGAACCAGAAGTCATCAAAGCATTTGTGTTTTCCTTTTCAAAATTGCTCAGTGACATGCTACCTTCAAGTCAATAATAGTTCTCATGATAACCATCATCCTCAATAAAGCATTTTCTGAAGGACACATATTGAAAATATGAAGAGGGAGCTAGCATTGATGCACGGTCAGCAGTACGAAATCACAGCTGACCCATGGCAGAAAAGCGGGACTTTCTCCTCGCTTGAAGAGTTACAGTCCAGGAAACCCCAAGTGGCAGTTGCATCTGTCCTCCAGAGTCCTTGTGAGTCAACATTGACCCAATAGCATTGAGTTTGGAGAGGTGTTGTTGTGGGTGTGTATAATTTTGTATGTGAGATACATGGGGAAAGAGAGAGAGCGAGAGCAAGCGAGCGAGCTAGAGAGAGAGAGAGAAAGAGAGAGAGAGAGAGAGAGAGAGAGAGAGAGAGAGAGAGAGAGTTCGTTCTCTGGTAATGTAATAGTCGGATATTCAACTTCTATCCTAAGTGAAAGGTTGGAAGTTTGGCGATTTCATTTGAGAAACTTATCTATCTGCTTCTTTGAAGACTTCAGCCTAGACAACCATATACGGCAGTTTTACTCTGTCACATGGGCTCGATCCTTCATTATGAGTCAAAGACTTGATGTTACACAACAGGAAACTATGCGTATACATGTATATTCTTGTATTCCTGCTGTCATCTAATTGAGACCTTGTGCTCAATTAGTTAATATAAGGGGTACCCTTAAAATGGATATTTTTCAAAGCTATATATTAATATTATTTTTCTTTACAAAACAACCTTATGACCTTGAATGTACCCTCCATTGCACTTAATAAATCTGCTATATCTTTTCTTCTATTCTTGGAAATAGTTTTCAATCTGTTTATGGCTGACAGCACCTCCCTCGTGTTTTTCTCTCCCTCTTCTAGCTTGTCAAATTGCTATCCTTTCATGTCCCTCTTGATTTGTATAAACAGAAAGAAGTCTCAGAGCAAAGTCAGATGAGTAAGGTGTGTGACATGCTGAGTTTTGCGCCAAACTCGTGCACTGAGATGGTTTCATGAGTACGTGCATGGTCCTGGTGGCAAAACAAGTCTCCAGTCTGCCACAAATCAGGCATGTTTAGTTGCACATGGTTACAGCTGTTTTCAGAACCTCTAAACAGAAAACTTGAGTAACGGCAACTTGATGAAAAAAACTCCAAAAGCACTGTGAATGGACAGTTTTATCTATTCAGGAAGTTGAAGGATATCTAGAACATCCTTCTAGATGTTTGTCATCGGCCCACATTTCACTTTTTTTTTTTTTTTTGGAAATGAGAAAAACACTCATATGCTTGAGTTTTTCCCATAACACTGACCTTGTCAACTGTCTTCAACATGTCACCAGTTTCTGCAGCATTTTTCCAGAGCAGGAAACAAAATATCACAACTACATGCTGTTCTCTAATCAGCCATCACAAAAAACAAGGTTGGAGCAAGACTGCTTTAAAAAAAATTCACGGTGACCTGAGAGAACCCTCTCAGGTGACACCACTGGGTGTGTTAACTCCAAGTGAGTGGTTTGGCACTCATCTAGCAGAAAAAAATGCGTACTATGAAAGCTCTGCTCTGTCTAGGTCATTTTCATTTTGAGGGGTACCTTCCTTGTGTGCTATCCCTACTTTTAAATTCTAATTTCTAAGAGGGTGACCTTATTTGATTATCTAGGAGAGTGAGTGGGTCTCAACCTGTGGGTCATGATCCCTTTGGGGATTGAATGATCCTTTCACAGGGGTCGCCCAATTCATCACAGTAGCAAAATTACAGTTATGAAGTGACAATAATAATAATTTCATATTTGGGGGATCACCACAACATGAGGAACTGTGTCAAAGGATTGCAGCATTAGGAATGTTGAGAACCACTGATTGAGGAAATCTGTAAATTAATGGCAGTTAAGAGAAATCAAGAGTCTATAGGATTTCATCACAACCAAAGCAGAAAGGTCAGGATAGAGAAATAATGGACAAGTTTCATTTTCATAGCTTCTCTTCAACTGAAGATAGTTTGGCTGATTGTGTCCTTTGGAGAACATTGAGATCAATCCACTATGCAAGTCATTTCTACCAATAAAGAAATGTTCATAATTTTATTTTAGTAGTATAGTCTGCAAAACCATCCTATATACAAACTCTGCTGACTTGCTGACAAAGAAAGAATATGAGCAAAATTTATGAATACTAACTTTAATATTTAAGACTCTTTTCAACTATTCACTGTTTAGTGATAGGGACCAATACATAACATTAGTCCAATATATTACATGACTCTAATACAAATTACAGTGACAGGTTAAGAAAACACTGATATACTTCATGGTGGTTGGTAGGGCTAGTGATTAAGATATACTGGTGTAGGATACCAAGTACACTTTCTGAACAATATAGACTTTTAGCAGAGTAAAGAGGATAGGTAGGAGTTGACAGGAAGATATTGATGGTTGGTACATTAGTGAATTATAAACAAAAGTGATTATGTTTAAAAGTTAAATAGAAAGCAGTATTGAGTGGCTAGAGGCATTAGAATTAACACAAGATGATAAAAAAGTGGAGCCGTGTTCCCCAGATGCAGCATAGGGAGCATTGTGTGCTGGACTAATACAGTAGAAACAGTATAGAAAGTTTTTGAGTGGGGGTGTGACATGATTGATACAAGTGTTCAATATGTAATCTTGTGGCAGTACATGGTTGGGTGGCAAAAAGATCACTTAAAGAGACAATTGCAATGCTCCAGAGGAAGGTACTGAGTGTGGAGTTAAGCTTGCAGGACCATATCTGCTGGTAGCAAAGGGTGCAGACGTGACATGATAGGTTGCTAACCACAAGGCTAACAGATCAGACCTACCAGTCACTCCATGAGGTTTTCTATTCTTGTAAAGTACAGCCTCCGAAATCCATGGGGGCCATGCCACTCTATCCATATGAGTCAGAGGGACTTAATGGCAGGAGTGAGAAACAGATAATGATGCCACATTTGCAACTGACAGATTATACATTTGAAGTCAAGAATGAGCTAAGCTGGCTGATGGGTTAGCAGGTCTAGATAATCTACACCTCATTAAAAGTAGCTGGTTCTGTTTCTAGTATGAGCTACACGATACTAGTTCATTCATGTCGTGGCTCCTCATTGGGCTGCTAATGGAATGGGCTGCCAAGATGAAGCTTTCTACGCCACTAAAGAGTGAACGTCTCAGAAGCTAACAGGGGCTGTTCTTCTCTGTCCTTATGGGTCCCCAGAAGTCAACATTGACTCAATGGCAGTGAGTTTGAGTTTCGACTGGATGGCTCTTAAACAAGGCACCTGGGCGGTGGGATATATTTTGTGCTGTTCTCCTCCCCAACAAGGCAGCATTTGAAATTACTACTTGTTCTGTGAGATAAAGAGGAGGCAATAGGCTGTTATCAGCTAGCCTGGTCTTTTCGATGATGGCTCCTAAGTAGTCTCTGGGCAGTGCAAATGGCTAATATGCTTGGCTGCTAACTGTAATCACACCAAGGTGATTTGAAAGAGAGACTGGTGACTTATTTCTGGGAAAAGTAGTTACTGAACACTTTATGGAACACAGGTGGACTCTAACACACACAGGGTCAACTTAACTAGTGGTCCTACAATTAGGAAATTAGTGATGGGAACACAGGACTCAATGGAGAAGATTTAAGAATGAATTAGAGAAGTTGGCACGAAATTGAATGTGGGGGACAAATGAAAAAGAAGACGATGCCAAGGTCTTCGACTGGGGAATCAAAAGCCATGACTTACTCAGTGAGCATGGAGACATGTGGGAGGAGAGGAATTCAGGTTGGTGCCTGTGGATGAATACTTATGGCTTTCCAATAATGTGTATGTCAGGCATGTCCTACACAGGCCAGTGAAAATGGAGGCCTGAAGTTTAGGGATCCCAAGTTGTACAGAGAGATGGAAGATCCGTTCCATAAACATAGAGAGGAGAGTTAAAATGTAAGGATTCCATCTTGATTCCAAAGCTAAAGGATATGCAGGAGAAGAGCATGAGAGCATATATATATGAGATCTGTAGCTGATAAGTATAGTGGGCAGGGTAGAACATTAGATAATGTATATAGTTTTTACAGCTAATACATATACTTTGTAGGTTTTATTACATGTAGCAATAAAAAATACATGACTGAAGCATTAAGTTACTCCGGAATTATTTTTGTATGTATGTGTACATGGGTTGTTGCATGAGTTTCCTAGAGTTGTCAAAGAAATGTCTTAACAATGTACCCCAAAGTGGGTACAAGCTTTTAAAAACCAAGCTTTCTTATCTAGGTATCTAACAGCTATGTAATAGCTCTAGAGGCTGGGTATGAATTCACTGTGTTCACTGAGCCAGTTTCTCTCCCAAAGCTCCCAGGGGCGGCTTCTTTCCTTTCCTTCTCAGCTTCTGGTAGGCTCAGGTGTTCCTTGACATGCTCAGTCTTCTAGCACAACATGCCTGTATAGGCAACATCCTCCCCAATACATGCGTGTGGTCCCAATCCCAGTTACATCTATTATATTAAATCTTTGAGGTCTATACAAATGTTCATTAAAACAAATGAAGGGCTCAGCCCCAGGGGCATAGTGGTTGAGTGCGGGACTGCAGCCACTTGGCTTGGTGGTTCAAATCCAGCAGCAGCTCTCCTGGAGCAATGCTGGGTAGCTCCCACAACCACCAGAGGACAGTGATGCCCTCCCCCCCAAAAAAAAAATTTAAAAAACCCCACAATTGAATACTACTTTGAGATGTGCATGAAAATAGTACTATTTTGATGTTAAAGATTAAGGAGCCCTGGAGTCCCTGTGGGGTTGACATTAGGCTGCTGAGGGCAGCATGGGCCATTCAAACCAAGCATCTACTCCACAGGAGGGAGTTGGCTCTGCGCTGCCACGAGGATTGATACTCAGTCTCAGAGAGTGTAGACACAGTCCCTTTGGGTCAAACTTTGGGGTTTGGGAACTTTATTATGTTAATGATGGTTTAATGTATCTGGAAGTTTTCTTTAATGTATTTGATGTATAATATGGTATTTAATGCATTTAATGTATAAAAAGGTACACTCCATTACACTATGTACTTTATTATGGGGCTTCGAATGGAAAGATAATGGATCACGAAATCACTCGTAAATTTTGCTTATCATTCAGAGTGTCTGTTGATTTGAGGTAACCTTCACGTCATTTGGTATTGCAGCAAATGAATGGACCTAGAGACAGTAGCTGGACTGAGGATTTCTTAGGGGTGTGGCAGGGGAGGTTGGCGGGAAATGGGATGCTAATATCAATGACGACAAGAACAGTGTTTTAAAATCGATTGTGGTAACGATTATACAACTCTTCATGATAGGATTGAACTATCAAATCGCACCATGTGTGGGTTATGTGCCAACAAAACTGTTGAAATATATTTTTATTTTAAATAAAATTTTAAAAATTTAAAAATTTTAAAAAGAGACAATGGAATTTTTCTCAACAACTTTTGAAGCCCTCTCATATACTGAAGATAAACATTAGACTAAATTATGTTTGATAAAAAATGTACCTAACTGTTCTGGCTTCAAAACAAATTGAACTTGAAATCAGATTGCAGGGTGGACTTTATAATCTGGGGAATTAAAGCATGGGTTCCCTCTCCCCCCGTCCCATGATCAAGTCACACAATATCCTCTTTCACAACACGTTCTTTGAGTGTTGAGGGTCTCGTGACTGCCGATGCATCTTCTCAGGGCCGTCTGAGGACTCCACTAAGGTAGGAGCAATCTGTCTTTGGTGGGACCAGATGTTAATTTAACTGAGAACATCTTTACAAATCCTGTTTCCAAAGAAGGTCATGTTTCTAGATACAGGATGTTGGACTTCAGCCCATCGTTTTTAGGGAGCACCATTCCATTTCTATCCTGGCTCCTGCTATGTAAACCCATCAGAGCTGACAGGCCTCAGACGTGCGCTCTGCTGCCAGCCCTGGTGCGGCGTTTGTGTTCTGCGAGAGAATATTTCCCCTCCAAGATTACAAAGAAGGGAAAGCATAAAGCTCCGGGCGTACCGGGAAGGTCTCTGGGGATTTGTAAGGTACGTGATTCTCAGTTTGTTCAGCCAATGACCTCCAACTTGATTCAGAAGAAGTTGTATTCACTACAGAATGAGAAATAGTTCATTTCTGGTTCAACTTTAGCCTTGGGCCTGTTCCTAGATAAAGAATTGCCAAGTGGACCTGATTATATGCAGAGACGTAGGGGCTTGAACTTCCAGAAAGTGTGCTCTTATTCATTTCACTCAGGTCCTTAATCTGACAGAGCCGAGTCCCAAAGGGGAAGTGCCAAACACTTATCTCTTTTCAACCAACATCTTTAAGGGGTTTGCTACTCTTGGGGCTTCTGTGGCCTGTTGAGTCCTTTGCCTCATCGTCCCTGCCCTGCCTCTCCATCTAGTGTGTTGAATGTAAAGACTAATTGATGAAAGTCACGTAACTTATCATCCTTCCTAAATGAGATTCTGAAACACTTCACTTAATTCTCTCCCCCTTGCAGGCCTCTGACAACCTCTCTATCTTGCTTCTATCTCTTTTCAGCTTTATTTCCTTTTCCAGTGCCCCCTCCCTTTTGACAGCCTATTTAGTACCCTGCTCTCCCAAGTGGAGAGAGAGTTGTTCAGCAGAGTGTCATGCTGTAATGGAAACTGGGTCCCACGTGTGCCCACTGCCTGTCCCTGAAAGCTTTTTCATCTTGTCCCTTGTTACCCCAGAGAATAATTACTTCAAAGACCAGTCCCAGTGCCTGATGTTTCAGTTTATCTCATTACCTCCGTTTTTTTTTGCCAAGTCCGCCAGTGGTGCCAGAAATCAAATCAAGGTTGCTGGCAGTATTGCCTGCCTAGTATGTTCAGCCTCTCCACTGCCCGACACTCTAATGTTCCCTGATTGCAAACCCTGTCATCATCGTCTTTCAATGAGCTGCTTCTCCTGAAAAGGCATAATGGCTGTGCAGTGCAGGAGTGCTGCTGGGGAGCCCTGTTTTAACTGTCTGTCAAAGTCCAAGCTAATGAATTCTATTAGCATACTTGCTTGCCAACTTTAGGAGCCCAGAAGGAGCTGGGCAGACAAATACAGTTGACAAAGCAGGGCCGCGGTGCTTTGGAGAGCTCCTTGGCAATGGTGGCACCAGAGACTCCAGCCATATATGAATGTGCAGACCTGGGGATGTACCCGGAACTAGAAAGGTTTGGGGTCACATGATACTTCCGCAGAGAAGACAGGCTGAGAACTGACCTCTTTTTTTTTTTTTTTAAATTTTGGGACCTACCGCGGGCATTTGAAAGACTACGATGGCCTTTGGAATACCTGAAGGAGCTCAAAACCGCATCCTACATTCTTTTGAAAATTGGGAAGTATGGAAGCCAAATACACTTTCCATATGACTTTTTAAAAATTTAAGATAATATGAGAAACCTGTCATTTATTTCATTCTAAGGACGATGGCCAGTGATTGGCCTCATCACTTACAGAATTGGGCAGCACACATAGGACTGCTTATTGGGAGTAGAAGACAACTTAATGATCAAGAAACCCCAGCCCCAAGCTCACATTAAAATGTAACTCCCCAGGGGAGCAAGAGATGGATTCCTTGGTAAAAGGAGAAACACACCTTTTTAGCAAAGAGAGACTTGAAGTGGATATTCATTGCTGATTTTACATTAGTGTTTATGATAAATTTGTTCTGAGTGCTGGTATCAGGGTTGCTAGGCAACCAGTGGTGATTGTTATACCCAATATTCAACTCTTAAAGGTATGCTTAATGGGCATAATCTTCAATTTCATTTGAGATTAATTTAAAAATGTAAGACCTGAAATACTTTACTCTAATAAACTTTTAAATATTGAAGCATGGTATTAATGCTAAATGTGTGATAGACACTGAATCCCAGAAAGGTCTTTTAAAACTGTATTAACTTGTGGTTGGAGTTAAAATATTCTGCCCACCAAAATAACTTCTGAATAAATTAACAAATTAATTAGCATCATCCTAAAAGACTTCGTGAAAACTTGCATATTTCTGAGTCAAGGATTGCAGACAGAGCAAATGTAATTATACAGCCTGCATTTGGAAAGTAAGGCTCTGGCTGTATTTCAGTCTATTATCTCAGTATTCAATATGATCAATTTTAAGTCTTTACTGTCAACAGAAAAAATGCTATGCATAGAGCCATTTGAACTTAGTGAATCTGATGCAACACTGAAACTCCAACTGCATTTATTTCAGAAGCGTAGTCCCTCAGGGTAAAACATATTGTTGTTTTCTCCCTAAAATCTTAGGGCTTAAAATTTTTTAAAAAAAATCTTTTTTATCTTAGTTTTCCTTTCATTTGTTTTTTTACTTAGTTATTTTGATGCACTATGATTTCCTTTTTCCTTCCTCTTAACAGTGAGAATTGTGCTTCTTCTTGTAGGAAATACAATTGGCCTCTTGTTAAGATGACCGGTTGGGAGTCAAATGAGTGCAATGAAATGAGCGTAGGTAAATGGATATGGTGGTCAACACTGGTAGTTGCTTATTTCACAATAAGGTTACCTATATTTCCCACCCATCAGATTCCCTCCTTCAGAGCCCGTGGTCATGTCCCTGGACATGACTGGACATGTCCCTGGACATGACAAGCTAGGATCCTCTTCTTCCCCCAGCCTCCATCAGGGTGCATCTGGATCAGGGTCCAGGTGGGCTCATCACAGTAATGCCAGTCGGCTTTATCCTTGGCTTAGGATCCCTGTTGGCATAGTGGTTCTGTTGGCCTGCAATCTGCAAGGTCAGCAGTTTGAAGCCAACGTCAGCTTTGCGTGACAGAGACGAGCTTTTCTGCTCTTATAAGGTGTGCTGTCTCAGCAACTCACGGGGGCAATGCTACCCTGTCCAGTTGAGTCATTGGGAGTCAGCGTCAACTCGATGGCATTGAGTTACTGTTCTCAGCATTCATACTTGGGCTGGTTTAGAACTGGGTTTGTGATGTAATTTTTGCCAAAGTGATGTAAGGGAAATACTATAGGGCTATACACTTTCTGTCCTCTTAAAAGAAATATAAGAATGGGACATGCCTTAATTCCCCATTCTGGCATTTGGATATAATGTGACTATGTGATTGATCCTTTGAAATGCAGAGCCAAATTATGACAAGAAAGGAGGCAAACAAGAATAAAAACTTGAAGATGATCGAAGATAAAAGATGTAATTGCTGTGCCACTGAATGAATCAGGTCTGGAACTTTAGGCTTCTTTTAATGGGAAATAATATATTTTCCTGATTGTTTAGGCAATAGACTTTCCATTTTTTGTAGCCATAATATCACAGCAGATATTACTTTACCATTATTCTACTTTTAGGTAGAACTTAAGCAAAGATAAATGTTTATGACTTCTCCCCTGCTCTCTTAGCTCATTAAAATTGCAGACAATTCACAACTTTCCTTTGCTTTGACTACTGCCTGGCTCTATAAGTGTATGCACACATACCTTCAATCCAGCAATCAGATGAACTGATTCGATTGATTGCCCTATTTGTCAATTATTTGTGCCTCAGGTAGGCAAACCCCTCTGTCAGTCATACAACATAATACCTCTTATCAACAGGATTGAAAAAGACAAAATTGTATTTTCTTTTTTTTTTTTTTTTTGATGGGGAAGCATTTTACCCTTTGACTGGAAACTAGAGAAAGATGATGGATAAGGATATGAAGGGAAGGAAGAACTTAATTTGTATTTAAGCAATAAAGCCTGCTAGTAATTGCACTTTCATAAAAATGCATTGGCTCTCTCAGTGTCAGTTTTCTTTTTAAGTGTCTGCAACTTGTGAGTGAAATCTTATAATGGAGTACAACTGGAAGTGCCATCCCAGAAAATGGCTGCTAATGACCAGAGACTGACAACATCCGATGAATAGGGTGTAATAATAAGAGCTTCGGTGGGGAATAACATCGTGATGCCCGCTTATCCAAACAGACTCATCGCTGTAAATGGTCCCCGATCCGAGGATGGATGAATGGAACATATGCTTAGAGGACAAAAGCGATCATCACCTCCCCCACTTCCTACTCCTATACCCACACCAAACTGTTTACCGTTCTCAAAATGCTTTCTTATCTGCACTCTGCTTTTGCACATGCTCTGATCCCTCTATGGATTGACCTCCATTCCTTGCTTGCTGCCTAAAGTCCACTGATTCTCCAAAGATATCTCAGCCACCAGGACTCCCCGAAGATGACTTCCTTTGAGCGTCTTCACGGGCCCTTAGTCCTAAAGGAGTTAATAACTCAGTTCCACTTTTTTCAGCATCATACTTTAAAAATGTAACATCGTACTTTTCACATTCCCTTGTAATGATTGGCTTAGGTGTTTTTCTTTCCACGCCCTTCCTCAGGGAAGGATCCAGGGTTTAATTCATCTTGGCATTTTCAATGCTTAATGTATTGAGGCCCTTCCCTGTTGCCAGCATGATATTAAATGGCAACGCGGTGGCTACATTTTTTGCCAACAGTGAAAGGAAGTAAATGTCATTGTGAGATAAGTATGAAACATTGGGCTGTCATTTGTTAATCAGGTCTTTCTGCCAAGATATTTGTTGATGTAGCTCAATGCATATCAATGAATTCATAGTTGTGTGTGCCTTTTGATATTCTCCTTTACTATCTGATCCTTTTGGGCACTAGTAACAATGTTTTGGTATGGAAAAAGGAGGGAATGATGAGATTGAAAAAAAAGAAGTCCTTGCTATCCTTAGAAACATGATGGGAAAAAAAAGTAAAGATAAAGTTGACAGTTAATGTGGGAACTTTTGATTGCCTTTTGGATGTTAGTGATTGAGATCATAGGAAAGTGAAACCAGGATCCATAATAACAGGTATGACTGGATGGACCCCAAGAAACTCCAATTTATAACTAGAACTCATAGAATAGGCAACTCAACTTGACCCTGCCTTCATTGCCTTTATTCTTGGGCTGATTCCAGTAGATTCTGTCTTTAGTAATCTCCTCCCGTCTTTGACAAGAAAAGGAGTTAGGCCTGAAAAGGCTCTGAAATGAGTAAGGGAATATTGATGCCCCACTATTTAATTGCCTCCTAAATCCATGGTAAATTTGTCAGTGATTTTAAACTCTGAAAGAATAGCAGACTCATTGATTTCTATAATTCATTTATTTAGGGATTTCTATTATCAACTGAATTTGATTGATGGCTTTATGACAAATAGCTATGTGCTCAGCATATACCCGCACTCTGGAAGCTCACTCAGCCATAAACAAACTGTGAGATATAATTCTTGGATTCTTTTGCTGAGTCTGTACTTTGCTATTTGGGGAACAACTGATTGAGATTCCTTAAGTGAATGAGGTAAAGTGAAATTCCCACTGAATTCTTGTGGAGAGTGAGCTAGTGACAGAGAGATTATTTATATATGGACCCTGAGAATTATCAGTTCTGTTTTGAGATCCTGAGATTCTGTGACATTTCATTTCAAAATGTCAAGTTGCTTCTTGTGATCCAGAACACAGAACTGTTACTTGGACAAAAAAGAGGAAAAGGGTGTTGTCTCTGTGTGCTGTGGTGGTGGTGGCCCTCTCTGAGTGTGTTTTGCTGAGACATAAAGGATAGCAGACAGGGATGATATATCTTCATCAAAAATTAAGATAGAGCTCCATAATTTTTTTGAACTTGTTCCTCTTATAAAGGAGTTTGATTCACCACTTTCACGTGGATGGAAATCAAGCGCATTTTCCATTTTAGAGAAAATGGAAAGTCAATACCTAAAACTCCAAACCTGAGAACTTTGCCATTGAGCTACTATTGACTTAAATATTTCTTCCAGTTTATATGCGTAGGAATTTGTGATGCCTATTGACAATATCCCTAATTGTTTTTCTTGGTTAAAAGCAAATCCATCATTAAAAGAATATTAAAGGCAACGAATCTGAGGAAGAGAAGAACATTTGCTAATAAAACTAACCAGTCATCACTACTAACATTTTAGCTAGCCACACATTTTAATGGAAACATTTTCTTTTAAGAGCACCAAAAGGACAAAGCGGATGATCAGACCAGGTTTCATATTGTTCATCAGGAGTGCTGGTGGATGGAGTGTTACTCATGGGGTAGTGGTAAACCAGACGGATTTGATAGCAGTGAATTTGGTTTTAATTCTTGTAATGACAAACCTTTTGTACTATTTACCAAGGAATGACTTAGTAGTATAGAGACCAAGTCCAAAAGCCAAGTCAGGGACATTGTGGCCAGTTTACTAAACCAAGTACTAGCATTCCAGACTTCCCTACTGAGCCTATTGCAGAGTGAGAATTAAAATGTTCATCATCATCATCTGTTGTATAAGAAATGGGAAGTCTCACTTTACTTTTAGTTTTCTCGTTTATGCATATTTGAAAATAAATGTTTTAGCTTTCAAAAAGAAAATAAGCCCTTGGAAGCTATTGCGTTTATGCTGTCTTTCAGACATTCACATGAAAACAATTACTCTTGAAATAAGCTTGCTGTTGTTACAGGTCTAGTAACTAGTACATCTAGTTCTGCCTGGCTATGCACAACAGAAGGAAATACTGTCTGCTCCTGTCCCATCGTCATAATGGCTGTTAAATCGGAGTCCATTGTTGCAGCCACTGTGTCAATTTATCTTGTCAAGGGTCTTCCTCTTTTTCACAGGCCCTCTAATTTACTAAGCAGAATGTCCTCTCCAGGGATTGGGTTCTTCTAGTCACAACTGCAAGTACAGGAGATAAAGTCTAGCTATCCTTGTTTCGAAGGGGCCTTCTGGTTGTACTTTCTCCAAAACAAGTTTGTTTGTTTTTCTAGCAGTCGATGGTATTTTCGCTACTTTTTGGCTAATAACATAATACAATTGCCCTTATTTATTGTCACGTCTTCACATGTATCTGAAGTGATATAACACATTTTAAACCTTTCATGATTTTAAACCATGCAGTAATCCCATGATCTGTTCAAACAACCGCCTCTTGGTCTACATACAAGTTCCCTTGGAGCACAATGAAGTGCTCTGAAATTCCCTTTCTTGGTGTGTTGGCCATAGTTTGTTAGGATCCACACAGTCAAATGTCTTTGCATGGTCAATCAAGCACAAGTCAACATCTTTCTGGTATTTTCTACTTGCAGATTTGTGCTTAGAGAAATTTTTAGCAGAGAATACTGAAAGGTATTATGATAATTTTTGCTGCTAGTCTGTCTTCTACATCAACGAGGAGTTGGAATTTACTTGACAGTACTGCATGTCAGTTATTTTTTTGCTTTTGATTAGGACAGCGGTTCTCAACCTGTGCGTCATGACTCGTTGGGGGGTCGAAGAACCCTTTCACAGGGTCACCCAATTCATAACAGTATCAAAATTATAGTTATGAAGTAGCAGCAAAAATAAGTTTATGGTTGGGGGAGGGTCACCACAACATGAAGAACCACAATAAAGGGTTGCAGCATTAGGAAGGTTGAGAACCTCTGGTTTAGGAGCTGAAGGGTGGTGCAAATAATGAAATGTTGTAACACTAACAAAAAGGATTGGTGGTTTGAATTTGCCCAAAATCACTTGGAAGAAAGACCTGTCAGTCTACTTCCTACACTTACAGCTGTTGAATCTTCTCTGGAGAACTGTCCAATTTTACATCACCTGGTGATCGCAAGGGTTAGCATAAATTTGACGGCCATTAGTTTTTGTTGTTGTCTTCAGTTATTTGAAGAATTTGTAAGTCACTGCACACTCAACTCTTTGGTTAGAAGATAATTAAAATTAAATAATAATACTATGTGGGATTATAATCCATGTTTTAAGGTGAGTAAGCAGTTTTGTTTATGAATATAAAATTACTTTAATTCTTAAGGGAAAATTAAAGGAAATTTATTCATCATACTTTTAGAATAATTGGTGAATTAAACTTTTAGTAATAAAACATAGCAAATCACACTATCGATATTTTGGACTTTGATGTAAATATTTTAATGCATAAATTGTAGTCTGTTCTGCCTTTACAATTGAGTTATGATTTGTGATAGCAAATATTTTGGATTATATGATCAACATAAGTGATTGATATCATTATAGTTAATGTTTCAGTATAATGAAAGAGAAAACTGACATCAATAAATCCAAGATAAATGCAATCTAATGAAACTTGTATAGTGGGGATGTAACTTACTATGTCAATTTTGAAAGAAGTACCAAGAGTTATTGTGGTAATTTGTTTTCACTCTCATTAGTATCTAGTAAAAGTGGATTATTTTCAAAATACTGTTCAGGGAGTCATAGCACTGGCAACTTGGATATGAATTCATCTTATTTTCAATCCCTTTATATTTTTAGTTTTTACCTTTTCTTGAGGACAGAATCACCTACAGATTTACCCTCACTGGGGTATCAAGTAGGGCTAGAGCATAAGAACGGATTGTTCTTAAATTAGAGCTAAGCTTAAGTTCAAGCCCCAAATCCATTCCCATATCTATGTTTTCTATCTGAGGGTCATTTTATGTTTTGTTAGTCACATTTGTTGGCTTGTGTTTTGTTTGCTTGTTTGCTTGCTTGCCTTTTTGAGTGTTGTTTGATTTACTGTATGTGAAATCCAGGAGAGGCTGATCTATAGAGATAGGAACTGGGTTGATAATTACCTAGGGGCATCACAGGGGAGGATGGTGGGGCAATCAGAGCTAAGAATAGTGAGTATGAGAAGAAGCTGATGTTTTTTGTGGTGATGATTGTACAAATCTTAATATGATGGAAAGATTACATTTTATGATGTGTGCAATATATGCCAATAAAATGATTTTTAAAAAAAGATTTACCCTCACTGAACATTATTTTACTAATAATATTTATTCTGGAATTAAAGGGTTTTTAAATATCAATTGTGTCAAATGTATTTGTACAAGTTTCCATCATTATTTTCTAAATATTTACTTTCAATTTGAGTTCTTGTTATCAACTCCGCTTTTTCCCACTCCCTTCCTTGTAAGTCTTTGGTTAATTAGAAGTTATTATTATTTTCATATCTTTTTTTTTTGTCATCACTGCCCTCTGGTGGTGGGAGTAGGAGGCCCAGCCTTTGCTCCTGTGGAGCTGTTGCTGGAATTGAACCTCCATCCCAGTGGGCCGCAGTCCTGCGCACAACCACTACGCCACCGGGACTCAGCCCTATTTTCATATCTAATACCCAACACTGTCTCCATTTCCCCAAGGTTTTGATTGCTTGTTCTCCTGTGGTGGTGGTGATTATTTGTTTGACCATTGTGATCAGTGCCCCCTTCCTCCCCTTCTCTCTCTACCATCCCCCTCTCCTCCTGGTATTGCTACTTCCATTTCTATCCCTGAGGGCTTTATCTGACCTGGATTCCATGTGTCCTGAGCACCTATCTGTACCTGTGTACATATTCTGATCTAGCCCACTGTGAAAAGCAGGACTGGAGTCATGATAATGGGCATGAGAAAACCTCAAGGAACCAGAGGAATATTGTGTGTTTCATCAGTGTAATACTCTGGCCTGGTTGACTTATCCATTCCTTGTGACCCTTTGTGAGGGGATTTCCCATTGTCTACAGATGAATTTGAAACCTCTGCTTCAATCTCCCTTGTTCTCAATAATATATGTATGTATGTATGTATGTATGTATGTATGTATATATATATATATATATATATTTGGTCTTTTGATGCTTGTTACAGTATCCTGTCAACACCTCATGAACTCACAGGCTGGCATGTTTCTTCCACGTGGGCTTGTTGCTTCACACTAGATGACTGATTTTGTAACTTCAAGTCTTTAAGACTCCGGACGTTATTGTTTTGGATAGCCAGGCACCATCAGCTTTATTCACCACATTTGCATGTACACACATTTTATCTTCAGCAATTGTGCTGGGAGTGTGAGCATCAAAGCATGCCAGGTTCTTAGAACAAAGTTTTCTTGCATTAAAGCAGGGCTTGAACTGAGTTCCAAAGTCCATCCGCTACCTCAATGTTCTGCCATATAAATATATGTACATACACGAATACTTCTATTTTTATGTAACAATGTATTTACATATGTATACACCTATATTTATACTTGTATCCATAGCTTTGCTTTCTAGATCTTTCCTTTGTTTCCTTTTACCGTCCTCTTGCCCCACCAGCATGCTCACCCTACTTCCACCTCTTAGTAATTTCTTTCAGCTAGATTGCTGTTGCTCCAACACCCCCAGGATCTCTACATCCGCCTCATTATTGATTTTAATTGCCTAGTTACATGCAACACTCTCTCCCTTCACCTGAGGTTTCCATTGTCGTTCCCCTGGGAGGAATCATTAAGATCAGGGCCTCAACTCATGTACTCCTTTAACAAAAGAACACTTTGTTTTAGCAATCTGGCATTATGTGATGCTCACCTTCCCTAAACCATCGCAGAAGACAAAATAGGTGCATAAGCAAATGTGGTGAAGAAAGATGATGGTGCCCAGCTAGCAAAAAATTTATCATCTGTTGTCTTAACGATTTGAAGATAAGCAACTATCGAGCTCAGAAGCAACAAAGTTCACATGGAAGAAGCACACCAGCCTGTGAAAGCAAGAGGTGTCCATGGATCAGTTACCAGGCATCTAAGATCTAGAATAAAACCATACCAAAGGTGAAGGGAGTAGAGACCCAATGCCCATCTGTAGACAACTGGACATCCTCTCACAGAGGGGTCACGGGGAAGAGTTGAGCCAGTCAGGGTGTAGTATAGCACCAATGAAACACACAATTTTCCTCTAGCTCTTTGGTGCTTCCTTCATCCCACTACCAAGACCTCAATTCTACCTTACAAATTGGATTAGACCAGAACATGCACACTGCTACAGATAAGATCCCATAACAAAGAGAATTCAGGATAGATAAACCCGGAAGGGCCAACAAGGAGAGTAGAGATACCAGGAGGATTAGGAGAGGGTGGGAGATTAGGAAAGGTTGGGGGGATACCAGGAGGATTAGGAGAGGGTAGGGGGAGAAAGAGGGACTGTATCATAAGGATAAACTAGAACTCCCTCCCAGGGGGATGAATAATGGAAAAATGGGTGAAGGGTAATGGAGGATGATTTAAGATATGGGAAAAATAATCTATAACTTATCAAGGGTTCATAAGGGAGGGCAGGTGGGGGAAGGAGGGGAAAGAGATGGGTAGCTGATATCAGGGTTCAAGTGGGAAGAGAATACTTTGAAAGTGATGATGGCAGTGTATATGCAAATGTGCTCAACACTTTGGAGGAATGTGTGGATTGTGATAAGAGATGTAAGATCCCCTAGTAAAAGTATTTATAAGAAAAGTACTTTTTAAAAATTTTAAAAATTAAATAAAACTTAAAACAAAAACAAATTAGTTCCTCCTTATCCCCCTCCTCTTATTTAATTTCAAGCCTTTAGGACCCCAGATGCTAAGACCCCATCTCTCTGTCTAATTTGTTGTTTGCTCACCACTCCCTTCCTCCTCCACAACCCCAAGTCCCTCCAGAATCATGGTCACTTGTTTTCTCCTCAAGCTTGTTTTCCATGCCTATCTTATGCAGTTAGGGAAACAACAAGGAGATAAAACAAAAAGAAAACAAGAGATTGATTTAAACAGAGAAAAAAATAACAACTAGCAAAGACAACAAAAAACATACACAATGCTAGGTCTGTCTGCTGACCTTTAATACTATCTCCCCACGGGTCCTGGTGGATTCCAGGAGTCGCCCCTCCTAGCCTGAAGTCCAAGTCAGGGGCTTTGTGACTTTGCTTTGCTCTGGTTGCTGATCTGTTATGTTCCCTATGTGGTTCACCCTGCGGTGGGGCCTTGACCACATCAATTCCCCATCGTGTTTCCCAGTATTGTTCTTGGTCACAATATGCTCTAGTGAGGTGACATCATGCCTCTAGCTGTTTTCTGCCTCCCAGTCTTCTCTGTGTCTTAGCAGCTCCGTGTAGGGACCTTGTCCTCAGTGCTTGGTGATGTGCCCCAATATGGGGTTTAAACTGTCACTTTCTCTTTTTGCTTCTTGGTTTGCTGCTGTGCAAGCTGGCTCCTCTCCCCAATCTGTAACACATATTTCTAGGGAGGGGGTCAGTTTGGCTCCGATTGGGGATGGCCCCATAGCCCACTCTTCATTAGTTACTCTATGTGATTACGGTGCTCTCAAGATTGGGTGCACCATGGTAGGGGTTTGCACACTACAAATTCTTTTAACTTTCTGGTCTAAGAGGAGGAGCATTGATGGGTGATTTAACCTGGATGCCATCTTCACTCTGCTTCATTTCAAGCAAACATTGTTAATTCTAAAAATTGGCAAGTTAAGCCTATTTTCATGTTTTATTATCCCATATATATCGATCCTAGTATATTTCTCAAGACGAAATATTGTGATTGTCTGAGTTTATTTTGACTGCATACTCCATCTCCTTAATGGTTCCAGATAGTCTCATTTAGATGTCAATCATTTTAGTTGAGATGTGGTGTCCAGGAGGTTGTCCAGGAGGTTGCTATGTCCAGGCTTTGCTATGTTTCCTTGAGTTGATTCTTCCTCATAGCACCTTCATAGGACAGGGCTGAACTTCTCAATAGCACTTCTGTTTCTAGGATTTTAGATTTGCACAGGAGCATATTACCAGGGTTTTGTTTGTTTGCTTGCTTGTTTGTTTTGCCTCAGGTGGGTTCAAACTGCTGAACTTCTGATTAGCAGTCAGAGGCTTCACCATTGCACCATTAAGCTTCTTCCTATTGCCTTAACCCACTCCCCCCACTCTCCTGATTGACTTCCAACTCATTGCAACCCTATTCAGTGTTTGCTAGACTGTAAATGTTTTGGGCAGACAACCTTATCCTTCCCCCTCAGAGAGGTTGGGCCTGAGTAGTACACAGTCCTATGCTTAACCTATAGCACTACCAGGGCTACTTGCTGCTGCCGTTCCAGAAAAACAAACTCATGGTCATTGAGCTGATTCTGACTCATAACGATCCTTTAGGACAGAGGCAAACCTCCCCTGGGGGTTATGAGATTGTAAGGAGGACAGAGTCTCATTTCTCTCTGGAGGAGCACCTGGAGGATTTGAACTGCAGATCCTGCAATTAGCAGCAGAGGACTCCATGAGGTCTCTTTGTTACTGCCTGAGACATACCGTATATAATTCTGACAGTGCTTTCTCTCTAAAGGATTTTCCCATGGGACAGCAGAATTGTTCTGTTATATTCACAGAAGCCAAATGAGTTGATTATAAAGCATTCATTCTTAGTAGTTCATCTTAGATCTTTTTCTAGGTTTTTACATTTCCGCATTACTATTTTCTATAGCTAATATTTAGAGATTGCTAAATTGATTTAATATGATCTATTATTTTTCCCCTTTGCCCCCCATCTTAGGTGGTATTGGAAGATTTTCTATTTCTCCATCCCCCCTTCTTTTTCTCTGTAAAATTGGGTATTTCAATACTCAGATGAACTTCATATTATCTATAAAATTGATTTCTCTTTTTGGTCTGTTTTAATTTAATTTTTAAAGATTCTAATAAAAACTGGTTCATCAGTCTGCCATTTTCAACATGTCACCATTCAGAGGAATATCCACCTATCCTTTTCCCTTCCCACTGCCTCTAGCTTGACTCCCCAGATGGGCAAAATTTGCAGTGGAAAAAACTCATTTTGTGTGTGTATAAAATGTTTATATGGAATTTCATCAAAGTCTGTTTGAAAAAAATATATATATCCCTGGTTTTCCTTTTGGACATGTGCTGATTATATAATTCTTGCTTGTAAAGCATTAACATCCTTCTGGGAATTAGGAAACACACCAAAGAAACATAAGACCATTGTGTACCTTTACCAACACTGCTTTCCTTCTTATTTGAGGTATCCCTTTTCCTAGTGTTCTCTTCTGGGCTGTTTAAACAAATCCAAAATAGCTTATGATTTCACCCATCTTTTAGTCTGACTTTTAACTGGTAATCAAGCACCGCCAACTGCCATTGAATTGATGATGACTCACAGTGACTGACCCTCTGCAGGTTTTCTCAAAAAGGTTTATGGAAGCAGACAGGTGCATCTTTTCCCTCTCCAGATTCAGTTTCAGAAAACCAGTCTAAGGTCACTATGAGACAAAACAGACTTAGTGGCAGCTGGTGGTGGTTTTGAACCACTGACCTTTCAGTTAGGAGACTAATGTCCAACTCCTTCTAACAGATCAGTACATTTGGGCAAAAAAATGAAATATGCAATAACAGAATTATGGTAACTTCTTAGGATGTAGTTCAACTTTCTCAAATCCTCTAAAACTCTATGACTAGCGAATATGTCCCCTCATCTAAGCCATTGTTGCCATAGGTTTTGCATTTTTAATGCTTATCTGGGTGCCACAATTTTATCAAGATTAGAAGTCAGACTGAGAGAATGCTGCTGCCAGAAGCTCCTGCAGAGCCAGTTAAGCATGCGCTTCTCGCTGGCAATCTGCCCGTTTTCTCACACACAGTGTCGTTTTTTAACAACAGGCTACACATTGGGTCCAAGCTTCGTATTTCACCCTTGAGTTCCTTTAGAAGTCTTGTGTGGATGCCGTCTGGTCCTGGTGATTTATGTACATTTAGTTTATCACCGAAGTCTAGGCAAATCCACTATTTGTTTTAATATTTCTAACCTGTCGGCTTTAAGGGAAAACGGAAGTGAGACTCCTCTTCAAGTCATCTTGAGTAAAGGCTGAAGCAAATCCGTCAACTATTCTACCTGCAGCTACCTTTCATCCCGAGTGCGTCTTCACCATTCCTTACCATCTTTCTGCTTTTGCTGCATTGAAAGACCTTTGTGATTGCTTGGTTTAGAGTCCCTTTGTGAGGTGTCTCACTGTTTTGTTTTGTTTTTTAGCATCCATTTGTTTTCACTTTGCCTATGACTGTTACACATTCCTTTACAATTTTTACGTTTAAAAATCATTATCTGACCCTTTGTGTGCTATCAGCTTGGCGCGAGTGGCTTGTGCCTAAGTGCCTGTCTGTTTTGATTGCTGCTCACATTTTTCTTGGCCTTCCAGCAAGGTGTTTCAGCACAGTCTCTAGGCATAAGATATATGCTTTCTCTCATCCCTTCTCTTTTTTTTTCCCCCTTTCTTTTTTTTTTTAAAATTTTATTGGGGGCTCTTACAGCTACTACAACATTCAGTACATCATTTGTATCAAGCACATTTGCACACATGTTTCCATATACATTTCCCAACATTTTCCACTTGAGCCCTTGGTACAAGCTCCCCTTAAAAAAAAACAAAAACAAAAAAACCTCCCCTTTCCCCTCTCCCCTTTTTTTTAATGAATCATTTTATTGGGGGGCCCATACAACTCCATACAACTCTTCTCTTTCAATGTGGCAAACTACACCATGGGTTTTGAGATTTTTCTCTCTATGGTGGGGGAGTCTTGATCATGACTTCTAATGACTGTTAAGTGATGGTTACCCCACCTAGTTTCACTTGGTTTTGCTTCACAACAAACTCTCTGAACCATGGCACCAATGCCTGCATTTGGAAGAATAGACCTAGGCTCCAACTTTCTTCTCAAGCCCTGTTTAACGACATTTCCTCCTTTCCCCAACTGGCCAGTGGGCAAAGTCACTGTGAATTAGTTCAGAATTTAGGTGCAGTCAATTGGGTACTGATCATTTTATCATGTATATTACCTATTCATGACATAATGTATCACAGGTCAGGAAGATCCGATTTCCATATTAAATGGTATAGAGAAGTGCTTTCTAAAGCTATGTAATCTGGATTACATGTGGACCTTACAATTTTCTGGTAGTCATATTTTTAAAAGAAAGAGATGAGCTTAATTTTAATGATGTACTGAGTTCAGATTTTAAAGCATAATTATTTCAGCAGCTACTGATATTTAAAGTTATGAAATATTTTATATTGCCTTATTTTATACCTCATTTTTGAAATTAATAATCCATATTATATGTGCTGCACGTTTTAATGTGCATTAACCACATTTTAAGTTACTAGGAACCATTTCATGCTATTAATACCCACAAATGACTAGGGGCTACCATATTGGTCTGCTGTATGGACTGCTTGATTGGATTACTAGCCTATCCACTGTCCTATTGATGTTGTTCATGGAAACCAGTCATTTAATGCTTTGCAAATAACTACAATTTGTATGTCTATGTCTATCAATTTTACTTACACCTGTGGCAGCACATTAGTATAACAAATTCTGAAGGAGGCATTTTACCCGACAAGAAGGAAGTTGATGAATATATTTAACTGTATTAGATTAATATACTTGGTATATCTCCTCTAATTAAAATAAGATTATCTTACAACTTATGAAATGAAGATCTTGCATAATAGACTCAGAAATGTGATGAAACTGTTTTCATTAAGTGCAAAGATACCCTGCAAGGCATGGCATTTTATCTCGTCTCTAATAACATTAATATACCCTTTTAATCTTTGAAGCATTTAAGACTTAATAAGGACTCCTTAAAGAATGACATAATTGTAAGACTTGCAAGGTTACTTGAGCCTGAAAGTGTTCATAGTCCTGCATTTTTTTAATTAGTGGATTGATTTTCATCAATGGAATGTATAAATACAGTCATATGTTACTTAATGTCCATGATAGGTTCTTTGTAATAGGATGCCATGTAACTTGAACTTTGCGCAAATACTATAGTGTGCTCTGGTCCTGCTTGTTTTTGTTAAGCATCTCAAACCACCTTTGTACATTGCCAGTGAGCCTCAACATGCCAGGAGAAATTCACTGTGTGGTGTGGCTTTCCACCCACATGATGAGCAATTTCTCCATATCTCACATGGACCTCTCATTGCATTTTTGCTAGCCTGAATGCTTTCAATGGAGGTGATCCTATCACAGTTTGGGGATTGTTTCCCCTTGGATTTTGGGGACCAATATGGTCACCAAGTGCAATGTAGCTATATTGTGAGTATTTATCAATTTTCCAACTTAGTTTTGTTTTACTTACTAATAAATAAATACTTCTGTGCATCTTGCTGCTGCTACCTCCAATGCTGGATGTACTGAGCTTAGCCAGGTGATATAATTCATGGTAATATTTTTGCAAGAAAATTATACAGAAACAAAATGCTTCAAAACTGGAGAGACACAATACATGAGATTGAGTGCTGCTACATGAGACAGATGCTGCTGCCTGCAGTTGAAGTATACAGTATTATATGATAATTTCTTAAGATAGAAAATACAGCACACAAGGACAGATTACTCAATAAGCAAGGTAGACACATTCTAGGGCAACAACAAACCAGGGGGCCCAGCTGTCCAACACAAAGCCCATTACATGCCAAGCAGAAAAGACATAGGCCAAGGCAATGTGGAAGGGCCAGGGAAGTGGCAAGGACACTAACAAAACTGAAGTGACATTACACATTTTGCATAGGACAAAATGACACTTTCTATTTTCTTGGACTGATCCAGGACAACCTTGTGTTCAGTTCCCTCTTGCTGATCACAATAAGGACATGCTGGTAGCACTAAGATCACATGACTTGTGACACATATGGTCATGTGTAAATTGTACCAGAATGTGTCTTCAGAGTGAGCAGACCACTGTATTTGTATCACACTCTTTGTACCACTCTCATCTCTTCTGGGTTCCAGCAGTAGGCCAATGACAGCATGAAAGGATGGAAAATGAATGTAGACATGTTTAAGTATTAGAAAGAGCACTTGTGTTGATCTGCAAAGGTTCCACTAACAAATATCATATGACTAACAAGTGAAGTGATTTCCGATTGCCTTAAGTGCTATATCTTTTTATTCCCTCAAGACTGAAGAACATACAGACATGTGCATATGTAAATATATTTAAATATGATGGGGAAATAGATCTATGTGTATATATTTATAGGTTTATTATTAAGGTAGCAGATGGACATTGGGCCTCCACTCAAGTACTCTCTCAAAGCAAAAACACTTTGTTCTATTAAACTGGCATTCTATGATGCTCACCTTCCCAAAACAATCACTGAAGACAAATGGGTGCATAAGTAAACATGGTGAAGAAAGCTTATGGTACACAGCTATAAAATATATATATAACATTTGGGGTCTTAAAAGCTTGAAAGCGAGCAAGAGACCAACTAGCTCAGAGGCAACAAAGCACACATGGAAGAAGCACAACAGCTTGTGTGATCATGAGGTGTCAAAGAGATCAGGTATCAGGTATCAAAGGACAAAAAAAAATCATATCATTGTGAATGAGGGGGAGTGCAGATTTGAGACTCAAAGCTGATCTGTTGGCACCTGGACATTCCCTTACCAAAGGGTCATGGGGAGGAGACGAGCCAGTCAGGTGCAGTGTAGCAAAGATGAAACATAACAACTTTCCTCTAGTTCTTAAGTGCTTCCTCCTCCCCACCTCTACCCCACCCCACCCCAACTCTCATGACCCTAATTCTACCTTACAAATCTGTTTAGACCGATATACACTGGTCCAAATAGGAGCTGGAAACCCAGTGAATCCAGATAATCCACGACCAGTGTGGAGAGTAGTGATACTGGAAGGGTGGGGTAGAAAGTGAGAATCGATGACAAGGATCTACATATAACCTCCTTACTAGGGGATTGACAAAAGAAAAATGTGTGACACAACAAAAAAGTGGGAGCAAGACATCGGACAGTGTGAGAAATGACAAAAATATAACAATTTATAAATTACCAAGGTTTCATGAGGGAGAGGAAATGGGGAGGAAGGGGGAAAAAGGAGGAGCTGATACCAAGGGTTCAAGTAGAAAACGTTTTGAGAATGATGAGGACAACAAATGTACAAATGTGCTTGACCCCTGGGTGTATATATGGATTCTGATAAGAATTGTAAGAGACCCCAATAAAAGGATTTTTTTTTTTAAGAACCTGAAGAACAAAATTACTGGCTAAATTTTTTTTTTACTTACTAGTTTATATATTTCTGGGTTGATATTCAAATTATTAGGTAATTTTTTTTGGTTTGTAAATTTATTTACTTTTAATTAATCAAATTAATTTGACATAACTCAGCCCACTGCCATCAGTCAATGGTGACTGCTCGCCACCCTTTAGGACAGAGAAGCATGGCCCCTCTGAGGTTCTGAGACGGTCACCTTTTACAGGAACGTAAAGCCCCAACTTTTTCCCAGAGGAGGGGCGGGTGGTTTCAAGCAGCCGACTTTGTGGTTAGCAGCCCAGTGCATCACCACTATATCACCAGGCCTTCATTGATAACAAGGGACAGAACTCTATGCCCAGTAAAAATTAAACACCAATGAAAGCTCACAGAGAATAAAAGGAAAATGGATCAATGGGCTAAAGTTTGGGCTGTCAATCATAAATTTGTCAGTTAAACCCACCATGGTACCACGGGAGGAAGGAAAGACTACTTATGCATAGAGACGGACTATTTTAGAATACTAAGAAATGGTTCTATTTGATTTTAGGGCCACTGAGTTGAAATTGACACTGTGGCCATGAGTGGTTGGTTGGTTAAAGACAATTTCCCAATTAACTTCCTCTTTAAAACATAGTAAATAAGAAGATTTGGTTTTCATTGACCAACCAAGTCAAATGGGTGCATATCATTATACTCGTGTCACTAGTGCTGAAATCACTAAGAGAAATACAAGTGGGACAGAAGGTTCTCTGGAGTCGCATTCATTTTTTCCGATTAAGAGGGTGTTCCTTCCGTGCTGCAACACAAAGTGAAATGATTTTAGAACCTGAATGTCTCTCATCTGAAGCCCTCACAAAGACATGAAATTCAGACCTTGCTTGGCCCAATCTGTTGTCTGCCAGTAATGCACAGGATGAGCTCAAAGGTGGCCAAAGGGAGGTCAATCTCCCAGTGTGCCTTGTGAAAATGCATGCTGAGAAGTCATCTCTATTTCCTCTTCCTGAGTTAGCAGTTGCTACAGCTTGACTGTGAACGGTAGACATAAAAACAATTCAGTTCACAAACATTATACAAGAGGGCTTCAGAAGTTCATGGAACATCTCATCATCTTTTGATGATGCTTTTCCATGGACTTCTTGTAATCCCTTACATGTTGCCATTTTTAAACTGAAGATGTGGTTTTGGCTTAGCTTATGAAGCCCAAGCACACATTAGTGAAGAATATCAGCATTGGAAACCCTTTTGCACCAAGTTGTTATCTTTATATTAATGGCTAAATGTGTACTATCTTTCTGAGGAAAAAATGAAGTGTTTGGTTCTCTACCAAATGCAAATTTGGAGTTGTAATGGAATTTGTTGCTCAGTCTGATCCATCTCTACCAAGTCACATGTCAAAATATTGTAACACTGGAAAAAACCTATTGTACATGTATGTATGTACATAAAAAAGTTATTAATTAAAATAAGTAAAAATAAAAGGACTTACACATGTGTATTTTAAAACAATATATATAGTGATAAAGTTTGATCAACTCTTGTCAACAAATAACTATAGCTTACTATTTCAATTTACCTCTATATTCTACTGGTATTTCTCACAGTCATCAGCTAAATATTGTGATAAGATATGGATCATCTATGAATGGAAACCCTTCCATTGATTTATTGCACATACTCACTTAAAAAGTTATACTAATAAAGACATGGCAAATCATGTACTTCATGATGTGAATTTGCAAGTTGATTTTCCCAAGAGTAGAGGCCCATCCTATGACAATCTACCAAGTCAGCAGGGGAGTCTCAAGTTAAGACACAGAGCATTTTAGAAAGTAATACATATGCTCTTTCATACCATATGTTGCACATCCACTAAATCCTTTAGGATGTAACACAGCAGACTGTAGTTCAAAAGCAGTCATATTTCCCCCCCAACCATTCCATCACTCTGCATATTTTTACCCTCCTCTACTCACTGACGGCTGCTTCTTGAAGCATATGTAGGCAGAGATCAGATATTAAAATCTTTCTAATACACAGTGGGTAGCAATGAAGGCAATCTAGAATTGGAAACTCAGATTGTTGAAGAAACAAAAGACGAAATTAAATAGAAAGTAAATATATTGCCAGAAAAATTTAAAAACACAGCAAACCACCACCGCCACCAACAACAAAAACACCACTCATTGACATTGATTTGATATTGACTAAAACTACCCTAGCGGATCGAGGCGAACAGCCCCTACGGGTTTCTTAGGCTCCAGATCTTTATGGGGGCAGTGATCGTCATCTTGCTACTGCTGAACAGTGGATGGGTCTGAACAGCGGACCTTGGCGTTAACAGACTATTGAGCAACCTGCTGTGCCACTAGGACTCAGACTTTGTATTTATGTTGGCTCGGTGGGATAATATGCTGCGGCATTTTCATCTGATGAATCAAGTGTTCCAAGATTCAGACGTCTGTAGTGCATCTACATAATCTCAGATAAAAATTTGAAAATACAATAAAACAAGTCGCATCAAAACCTGATTATTAAGCCGCTAACTGCCAGAGAAACAGAAGAAATGAGTAAACAGAGAAATGAATAAACGATGTATGTGCCCCAGAAGTATCATTGAGAGCTCAAGATAAATTTTACAGAAGCACGTGCTATATGTTCATTAATACACTTGAATCTTGTATGCAAAGAAGGGTAAAAGTTCTTTCCAATGGATTTCCCTTCTTAAGCAATGTGGATATGGCTAGTGAAAAATGCATGAGCGAATACAAGAAAGTAGTGGAGGACTGTAGCTTCGACGGGACCCTTTAGAGTAGGATGAGGGGAACTGTTTTCTGTCAAGGACTGTTTGGATACTTGTAACTTCATTTTCAAGCCATATTGGTCAAATATTTAATTAGCTAACTCTTAATGTGAATGCTGGAACTACTTCTCTGGTGAGGTGAGTGAGAATAGCTGGCGCCTGATACAGCGGGAGATCTGGACATACCCCACCCCTGCTTTACAGAGTAGTGCAACAATTTCACTTTCACCTGAGAACTAAGTTTACAAAAAAATCACACTTTAATCAATAGTGACATGTATGATGGCATAATCATTGAACAAATATAATGTTACATATCTCAATGCCTAAATTATTTTATATATTCCCAATTTTAATGATCACAAGTTATGTTAAAAGAATGCTCATTTTTGTCCCAAAGAGATTCAAAAACTCTCAGTGTACAATAGTAATTCAACAAAGACTCACTTCATTATCCTTATTATGTATGGAAGTAGATATTGTTCAGCGGCTTAATTATGATGACATAATTGAAGAATTTGTAAGAGCAAAGAACAGAAACATTTTCTATCATGTTAGAGATGAAAGATCTTTCTAAAAATAAAATGCAGTGATTTGTGGTAATATTTGTCTTATCATTAAATTTCCTATGGCATATTTTCATTTGCTAATTTACAATGATCACACTTACTATGAAAAAGGCATCAAAATTGAAATGTGAGTGACTTAAAGCAAAGTTGGTGAAAGTTAATATCTTGCTATGAGAGACAAACAGAATTGTATATTGCTGTTGAGGCACCTAAGTTCACAGACTCAATTTCCTTGTTGTACACTAGACCGAATATTCTTTTTGTAGAAAATGTACTATATGGTAAAAACCTTAGTGAAAACTGAAATTTTTATGTTCCAATATTTCTTTTCACTAAATAGCATACGCTGCTTTTACATTCATTTGCTAACATTGGAGTTGCTAAGATACTTAGATATGCATGTATAGATTCATGTCTGAGCATAATTCACATATCCAGGTTGAATGTGTGAAGAAGCAGAGGAGGAAGCATAGCAGACTTTCAGTGGTGAGGGTCCTCGTGTGTCTTAATCCAACCTGACAACACAGTACCTACATCAGCCAGTAACTATCTAGATATACATATAGTAGCTTACAGATGCATTATACCATGAATAGCCTGGTGGACCAATCACTTTGTGTACAAGACACATAAGAATGTACGTTGCCCACGTGAATCTGCTTTGTTCTTCCCCTCTCACTGTCCTATTGGTTTTTCTGTACTCTGTTATAACTTTATGCTGCCCAAATAAATGTTTATGCAGTACATAACTCTTCAGTTTTGTTTATTCTTGGGCAAAATTCCCAAGCCACACATGTGGAGTGGATTGACAAACAGAGTAAACGAGAGGTTAATGGTGTTCTTCAGCAATTACTCTTGGTCTCAGTTACAGTGCTTTGGCTTGGCTGTGGTTCAAGGATGATGGCTCTGCCCGCATCTATTGGGAACTCAGTCCAAATGATTTAGGAATCGTATTATCAATTTATAAGGACCCTGGTGGCATAATAGTGACACACTGTGCTATGATACTCAAGGTGGGCAGTTCATACTACCGTCAATCCAAAGGGGAAAGATGGTGCTTTCTACCCCCATAGACAATGACAGTTTCTGAAACTCACAGGGCCAGTTCTACCTGTACCTCAAGAATCATTATGAGTCAGTATCAACTGGATAGCATTGAGTTTGTTTTGTGTATTTGATTTATTCTAATTTTGTAACTCATCTGTGGGGAAATTGAAGCTAATTCTTTCCCTTTTACTTCATTGTTTATATTTTTATTAAAACATGAACATATGTTGCTTTGCTCTTTAGATGAACTATGAATAAAGCAAAACTAAACTCAGAGATGATGAAGAGTTAATTTGGATGGACTCAGGGAAAATTTGCAGGGCAGAGTAGAACATCCACGGGGTTTCCCTGGCTGTAACTTTGTTTAGAACTGGTTAACAGCTCAACACCCAACCCGCTATGCAACCAGGACTTCTGAACTATGGATAGATAACAGAAAGTTCACCACTTTGTCGTGGGACTGAGTCACACTCATAGGCATGTCATATAGGTCACACAAGACTTTAAATATTTAGGGGAGCAGATCGCATCATCATCTTTCTGTCAGAAGAGCTAGTCACTAGCTGGTAGTGGGCTTGAAATGCTGGCTTTGTGGTTAGCAGTCAAATTTAGTGGAGCGACATCTCTTAATCTGACACTTCTACCCACCAAGTGATTGAGTTGAGCTGTCCCAATAGGGAATAGGTCACACAGAAGGAAATGGTCGATTTTAGTTCCCATTCCCTGGCTACAAGGATGAGTCATCTTTGAAGCAGGTTCAGAGAGTGAGGGTGCCTAGAACCATCACAAGAGTGTATTCCAGATCTCTGTCTGAAGTGTCAGAGACTGAGACCAGAGGCACCAGACCTGTGACCACTGGCACCAAGATTATGGGACAGAGAAAAGAGGAGCATTAAAACACTGTGAGATGCAGGCTGATTTCCTGGTCCAGGAAGGCAGAGGCCCCCAAACTCTATAATTATGGGGCTGAGGACCAGAAAGGACTTGATTGGTGGCTGTGGAAAGATGGTGCTAGGGACTAATGATTGCAACCTTACTACCTATTGATCCTGACTTGCCCCTAACAACTCCCCTTGATCATGAAAACTGTCTGTGAGTTCTGTGTGCCCGTGGCAGCAAATGGTTGAACCCAAGAGACCTTGGTGGAGTGGTTAATGTCAGAACAGGTAATAAAGGATGATGTGAAGAAGTGGGTCTGACCCCTGCTTCATGGCAACAGGGAAACTGGAGGAGATCAGAGATGCTATCTCCACTATGGCTGACACAAATGTGTGACCCCCAGGATGCCTTTGTATAGATCATAAATATTAGTTTGTTGTCTGTATTGCTCCAGGTTTCCCTTTCCATTCAAGTTGTAGACAATCATATTGGTAGTTAGTGAGAGGTTTTATCTAATCCCCCACACTGATGTTGAATAGATATATTAATATTTTCATGAGCATTAAGAGAGCAGAGTCCTATTCCCTTACCACCCCCACCTTCACTGAGGCCTAATTCAGCATTTTGGCGTGTACTTTCTCTTATCTTGTTTTTACAGTTATTATAAAAGAACAGCTCAGAGCCCTTTAGGGAAATGTTACTACATAAATCCAAGCCCCAAATATGGCAATACCTTGTTACACTCTTAAGAAAATTATACTCTTTGGAAATATCTCAAGTGTTTTATTTTTTGACACTCTGATACCCGTGACCTTTCTTGTTTTGTCCTGTGACTTTGGGTCCACGAAAAGCATCTATTAGATGATCTAGAGTTCTTGAAAATGTTCACTCTACTAGAGCCAATAAAATTTTTCAAAGGAAATAGATGACAATCTGGTGATAAAGAAAAGAAAGCCTAATTACATTAAATGAGGTAACACGGGTCTGATGGTTGAATAGAAGTCTATTGGAAGAGACCTTGACACAGTGGATCAGCAGCCTTAGTAAGTGGACAAAAGAACTAACCCGTTGTGGGGATTTAACCCACTCCTAGAGAGTGTCATTCATTTAGTCTGTTTAAGGTCAAGTAAATCTGCATTTTCAACCACTTCCCTCAGTGATTACAAGGTTAATAACCCAGCCATCTGAGTCTAGTAAACATTGCCAAGATCAGCAGAGAGATCAGGAAGGCTTCCCTGTCATGGCTTCTAGCCACTAATGAGTGTGGAGGGCTTTATTTTTGTCTTACTATCTGTTCAAGTCCCCTGGTTATTAAACTTGGCTTCTTCACTACATGATGGCATGTTCATTTATTGTTATCAGTTGAAACTGGAATTCCAATGGCCCTTTTTCTCAGTGTGAGATTCTTGGCATTCCAAACTCTTCCCCATGGCAAGTCTGCCTTGGTTTTTGCCTCTATTTGGATCTTTGACCTTCCCTGTAGCCTTGGCCAGCAACCCTGATGCGTTTAACCAGCGTCTGCCATTCAGCTTATATGGTTCCATCTTAGCATCCTCTGCTTCCCATTATCCTTGAAATGCATGGAGTCATTGGCTAGCCATCACCCTCAGAGGGAACTTGTAGAAAATAGATAAGGTGAGTTGTACTCACTGCAAGTATGTTTTTTAAAGCACCAGGCACTTGAGGCTGTGGAAGAACAAAAAGGGAAGCAGCGCATGGCTATCACAGAGTCTCGTATAAACAGCTCTGCTGAGACCATAATGAAGGTTAAATTGCTCCTGGTCAGGGTTACAGGTCTTAAGGTCCATTGTTTGATAACATCATTCTAAAAGCACCAGATCTAAGGACTTAGTACTGGTATTATGGCTCTCACAAAATTATTTCCCAAACATTCTAAAGGAAACTGCTCCTTAAAATTAAACGATCTTTTTTCTTATATGACTAGCACTTAGAATATGCGCCGTCACCTACTGCAGAGTAACGTGAGTCTTATTCTCACAATGCTCTGAGACCCAAGCTGAAAAGTACTCAGACACATGCCTTCCCACTCTTTTTCCTGGAGATTTTGTTTTTATGCTTGCTTGAATTTTTGGCTGACTCACTTATTTAAGTAGGGCAGGGCTCCCAATCAGAAATAATTCCTTTGGGTGCACAATAACTTGATGATGTAATGGAATTCACAAGAGTTCGTATTTGTGCGCATTTGTGTGCACGTATGTGTATGTACGTGTGTGCACATGTGTGTGTTTCAAGGAGTTGGGTATATGAAACCCTGAGATTCCCAGGTCCATCTTCAGAACCAACTGATCCTGAAATTCTGGGACCAGGGTCCAGGAAACTTTTTTTTTTAATGAAGTTTCTCATGTGGTTCTCATACAAATTTTGAAAATGAAATCTGCTTCCATTTCCTCATTGATATAATTGAAAATAGCTATGAGATACTGAGAACATGTGAAACAAAGGAGAATCCTACCAGTGCAGATTATTTTAGGACAACTTTGGAATCCTATTGAAACTATCTAAGTACTTATTTTTATTTTATTGTTTTTTATGGTTTTATATTCACAGTTTATATTTTTTATCTAATGACATGTGTTAAATGGAAACCACTCAATGCCAGCTGTGGTAGGTTTGATGTTCCCTAATTGCTACATGTGGTCTTGTCCTGAGTCAGCAAGAACATTACTGGGGTGTTGTAATTTCTCATCCTTATTATTGAATAGTCATTCCCTGTGTGAACAGCCATGTTGGGTAGGGAAAGGAAGGTACTTCAATTTAAAAGGATAAGTTACACCCTCTCTGTTTATAATGTTTGAAAGCATCTTCAGGTAGCCTTCCTATTTATGGGAAATTGACTGAAGTATGGTGATAATTAGTGAGTAAAACAAGAAAATTGTGATGCCCATTTGAAAGCTTACTCAACTTTAGAATCCACAAGTGAGTATAATAAAAGGCCAAGTTGCTAAGTGCTATAAATCAGGTGCAGATGTGGCTTTACAGGGTTTCAACTTGGCACGTGTAAGCTTTAGGTGAGGAGCTGTGAATCACACCGAGGAATTATCAGAACACAGAACATAGTATGGGACCATGATGAGATGGAAATTGTTGGTCTTTGTGTTTTCACAAGTTATGCTCACAACCCTCTATTATTGGTTCAGAGGGGGATTTCTGACCCAAACTGTATTAAGTAGATTATCTCTCAAAAATATGAAATTGTAGACTGGGGGACTTGAGAAGGGAAGTTTTGGACCTGAGATGAGTGTATGTGTAACTGAAAAGAGGTTCAGCATACTCCTACCAATGGCTATTTTGGTTCCTGACTTACCAAGACTCATTTTTAAGCCTCGCCGTCTCCCCCCCCCCCCTCTTTTTGAGTGTATGAAAGTATCTGACCATAACAATTGTAGGTCCTGGTTAAGCAGCCTTTGTAAAGCTTTGGTTTTTATGAGTGATACTCTTTATACCTCCATACAGATATTTGGAAAGAGAAAATGAGTGTAAAGTTAGGGGAAATAAAAGTCAAAACCCACTTGCATGCAGTTGGACTGAAACCTGTGTCAATTCTTGTTGCCCCTTATGATGTGTGGCATTGTGAGTGGCCTACGGATGTTCTCTTTGTCAGGGTCCTGCCCACACACCTGGCCCCGGGATTGAAGGAACTTACAGGGAAGATCCAGACATTGGAAAAAGTGCACAGTTGGCTGATGTCTCATGTCAATGGGTGAACATGGCCAGGTTACATGACTGCTTCATTCCAATTTCATCATGAGAGTCAGAGTCCAGGACTAATAAAGACAATTCATTCTGGAGATTATGCTCCTCTGGAACCACACTTGGAATAAAAATATGTTATCTCTTGCTACATAACACTTCATTCCAAAAATGACTGGCTTAAAACAATAAGTATCTGTCCTAACTCACAGCTCATAGTTTCAGAGGGTCAGAAATCAGAAAGCTGCTCACCTGGGAGTTCTGGCCCGAGGTCCTTCACAAGGCTATAACTAAAGTGTTTCCTAGGATGACAGTCAGCTACAAGGTCAATTGTGGAAGAATCCACTTCCTTTCTAAATGAGAAGGGTTGTGTGTTGTTAGTCTGGGTAGACTAGAGAAACAAATTCATTAACACTCAAGTGTATAAGAAGGAGCTTTATGTACAAGAGCAACTGTACATTAAGGAGACATCCTAACCCAGTCCAGTCCAAGGTCATAAGTCCAATATTAACCAATATGTCCGATGCCAATCTATAAAGTCTTCTTCAGACTCATGAAACACATGCAATGATGCTGACTTCAGGATGATCAATCACAGGCCAGATGGGTAGACTGCCTTTGGGTACCATGGCATTGCTAACATTTCAGCATTGCTAACATTGCTGACAGGGGTCTCCAAGTGACTCCTCCAGCTCCCAGGGCTGCATCAGGGGAGGCTGGTTCATGTGGCTTCTCCTCAGGGATGTCTTGCAGAAAGTCAGCATTGTCAGTAGAGAGTCTCCAAGGAGTGAGAGAGTGTCTTCAAGGGAGTGAATGAGATAATGTCTCCCACCTCCAAGAAGGAATTCTCACATTTCCCAGAATTCTCAGAGGAGACGGCCATGCCCACACAGAAGTCTCATTGACAGGCTAGACTCCACCCCTACACTCTTAGTCCTCAAATTGACACCAGATTAGGTGATTGCCTGTTAAATGAGAGTTGACCATCACCAGTGAGTGATCTATGAATCAATGAGAAAAAACAAACACACAAGAAAAGGTTCATTTTGGAAACACAGAGAATACAGGACAGATGGTCCCTTCCGGACCAGTGATGAGAGTGGCCATACCGGGTGAGTGGAGTAAAGTTGGGGTAGAAAGAGGGAACCTATTACAAGGATCTACATATAACTCCCTCCCTAAGGGACAGACTATAGAAAAGTGGGTGAAGGGACACACCAGACAGTGTAAGACATGACAAAATAATAATAATTTATAAGTTAACACAAGGGTCCATGAAGGAGAGGCTAGTGCAGAGGAAGGGGGGAAATGAGGGGCTGTTACCAAGGGCTCAAGCAGAAAGTAAATGTTTTGAGAATGATGATGGCATCAAATGTACAAATGTGCTTGACACACTGGATGGATGTTCGGATTGTGATAAGAGTTGTAGGAGACTCTGATAAAATGATTTTTTTAAGAGAAAGAGTTCATATTTGTACAGAGCACTGGACAAAGTGAAAACATACAGAGAGATGCTTTGATGAGGCAAATGGAAAAGCATGCATACAGCATGTAAAATTCTTAACACCAATTATGCCGAACAGTAAATGCTAAGTTCATATGAATGATTCGGCCTTTGTTCAGGCTTTGGTCTCTGATGAGTTTTCAAAGGTACACATAAGGTTTCAGAGGCTTCTTCCTCCTGAGTGGGGAGCTGAGTCCCTGGGGCCCAAATCCTCACAACTGAGCTGATAGGTAAGGTTATGATAAATGGAGAAAAAGTTGAAGTTGTCAAGGCATTTGTCTTACTTGAATCCACAATCAATGCTCAGGGAAGCAGCAGTCACGAGATGGAAAGACACATTTCATCAGGTCAATCTACTGAACAAGACCTCACTAGATGATTGAAGGCCCTGGCTGTTACTTTGAGGAATAAGACACACCTGAGCCACGCCCAGGTACTCTCCATTGCTGCATATGCCTGTAAACATTGGACATCAAGTCAGGAAGACCTAGGAAGGACGGATGCATTTGAATGGTGGTGCAGGAGAAGAATGTTGAAAGCACTGTGGACTGCTAAAAGGACAAACTGATTTGGAAAAAGTAAGAGTGCTCTTCAGAGGCTAAGATGACAAGACTTCATCTTGCACCCTTTGCACACACTGTCAGGAGACATCTGTCCCTGGGGAAGGACATCATGCTTGGTAGAGTGGAGGGGAAGCAATGAAGGGGAAGACCCACAAGAAGAAGGATTGGTACTGTGTCTGCATCGATGGACAGAGACCTAGAAAAAACTGTGAGAACTGTACAGGACTCTCCTGTGTTCTCTTTGCTGTGTGGGGTCCTTATGGGTCAGAGCTGACTCAATGGCATCTGAAGAAGAGGACAATGATGACAGCAACAACCACAATATTCTGACATTGTGGGTTAGGCAGTGAACTGCTAGCCAGACGGTCAGCAATTCAAACTCCCAGATTCTCTCTAGGAGAAAGATAAGCCTATTTGCTCCTAGAAATATCTACAGTCTTGCAAACCATACATGTGGCCTCTGTTAATTATGATTGATTCAATAGCATTGGATTTGGGGTTTCTTCTTATAATGATCATTTATATATATTTTTTATTAATGGTATGTTAGCCTGGATTCTCTAAAGATGAAAGACCAATGATGCTTTATATACACATACACACACATGTAGGTGTGCATAATTTTCTCTCTACACATGTGTGTACATATATATATACATTTACTTCTCTCTATATGTGTATATATATATATAGAGAGAGAAGGACATTCATATCAAGAAGAAAATGGCTCACACAGTTGTAGAAGCAATCAAGTCCAGTTTGATTTCAAAGGAGTGGGCCAGATATGAAGCTGGAGGCTTCTTCTGACTTCTATAGCATCCTTGGCTGATGAAACCTCCGGTGGCAGCAGCACCAGAGGCAGATGAGCCCACAGCCAGTAGGTCAGGCTTGTAACTGAAAAGGAAATGAAGCTGAAGAGGAGAATGAATCTAAGGTCAGGGAATATGGGATGCTTTGGCTGATGTCCAAAGAAACAGAGGTCTATGAATCAGATGCAGGCTACAGGTACAGCAAAAAGCAAGCCAGAGGACTTTCCCACACAATCTTTAAATAGGCAGGAGACATAGCCATAAGAAAATTTCCATCCCAGTTGCATAAGGACTGTGACCTGAGTCAAAGGGTGGCATGTGGCCCTAATCTTACAATGGACTGGCCTCTCCCAACAGATGCCATTCTGGAGCTGATTCCATTGGGCCAGGTCACCTTCGGGTGGACTAATCAACAACGACTGAGAATCGTGACTGTTAATCTGACACAAAACCCCAACTGTTGCAGTGAGGATACATGGAGTTGAGCTGGGAATACAGGAGAGATGAACCCCTCAGGACCAGTGGTGAGAGTGGCAATACCAGGAGGGTGGTGGGAAAGTAGGGTAGAAAGGGGAAACAGATTATAAAGATCTACCCCCTCCCTGGGGATGGACAACAGAAAGGTGGGTGAAAGGAGTTGGGCAGTGTAAGACAATGCAAAATAATAATAATTTATAAATTGTCAAAGGTTCATGAGGAAGGGGGATGGGGCGGGGGCAGATGAGAAGCAAGATACCAAAGACTCAAGTGAAAAGCAAATGTTTTGTGACTGATGAGGGTGACAAATGTGCAAATGTGCTTGACACAATGGATGACACAATGCGATGAGTTGCATGAGCCCTGAATAAAATGATTTAAAAAATGTTTGGAGGGAGGATTGAGAAACTTCAGCAAAATCTAGTTGTTCTATTCCTGAATATCAGCTTGAATATCTCTGTATCAGGACATTTAGAGGGAGCAGCATCTATTGAATTGTTAAGCATCACTCACCTAGGTCATTCTGGGGAAAAAAACCCATCCAATATGAAACTGTGTCCACTGACCTATCGGGGGGAATTCTCCTCTTCATTTTGTAATCATTTGGAATGGCAGAAAATTGCCTACATTATGTCTTCTTACAACTCCCAAGATACGCCCTCCTGGCTACCTCTGAGAGTCAGTCTTGCTTGGCACAGCATGTTGCTCAGCCCTGACTCTAGTATCCACCTTTCCTGCCACCCAGCTGCCTGCCTCGCTCAGTTCAAATAGCTGTGAAAGGTGCCACTCCTCCATCATTCAGCGCAGAGTATTCTGGGGCTTCCTAAGCAGCAGGCTGGCAATCAGCTGCAGATGGAGATGCTGTTTAATACTGAGGAGAGTCTGCAAGGAGAGATAGACCAGGAGGTGAGTAGCCAAGTGGGCAGTCTGTGAGATGGAGGGCCAAAAAGCAGCATGGGATGATTCCTGTGCGGTTGAGAGATTTCACAGCCCCACCATTCCCTTTTCCCCCACCACTTCTAATCCACCTCTAACACCAACAAGCCTCATTTACCTGTTTTTCTGTTTTTTGAGGGGAGCGTATCCCTGCCCTCTGGTGGGAGTGGGAAGTCCAACCTTGCTCCTGGAGAGCTGCTACTGGATTTGAACCCACAAGCCAGTGAGCCACAGTCCCGCACTCAACCACTACGCCACGGGGGCTCAGTCCTTACCTGTTTTTCTTAAGTAGAAATGTACCATCGCTGCTGTGGCAGTCATGTGCTCATGTTAATTTCATGATTGAGATATTGGGGTGAAGTCTAGAGTGTTAATCTGGAGACAGCAATTGAGTAGCCAATGAGGCCTCTGTGTGAGCATGGTTTTCTCCTGATACGTCTGAGAAATCTCACAATATTTCACTCAAGAAGATGAGAAGCTATCTCTTCAGTTGTTGGGAGTTAGTCTTAGAGACAAGGAATTACAGACAAGACAAGATGGCAGAGTCCAAGCTGCTGCAGGAGCTGAAGGAAAAGCCACGTGGCCTTGCCCTGATGGAACCAGACCTCTGAAGCTGGAGAGGCCTTGAGGGGTCCCCTGCCAGCGATGATGTTGCTTCTGCCACCACAGAATGCTGTTAATGGACCCTGAGCCCTGGGAGCAAGGAGCCATGGGGAGAGACCTGTTGGCGCCAGCGCCGGGACTGTGCACCCACCGGCCTGTGACTTCGTGAGTTGGAAGGAGACATTATAGACTGGTATCGGGCATCTGGGTTAATATCGGACTTGTGACTTTGAACTGGACTGGGTTGGGATGCTTTCTCAGTGTTCCATTCCGTTTGTATATAAACCATTCCCTTATATCCATATGCGAGTCTATGTATTTGTTTCTCTAGTCTACCGGGACTAACACAGATGCCCTCAAGTGTGATTTTCCCCTCGAAGGCTGAATTCCAACAACTCCCTTGCCTTGTGCCTTTAAGAATGAAATCAACATGATGCAGATGGTTTTTCAAGCATATTTGTTTCTATGTCATCTTCTCTGAACATAAATATCAATTCAGTCACTTCACTGTTGTAAGTGATAAGTTGAAACATCATCAGTTGTTGTGTAGTTAAATGACAGTAACAAAATGAAAAATCACCATTAAAAAGGCTGTATTTGCATATTTTTGTGCTGTCAAAGAACATGGCACTAATGTAGCATAAGGAGAATTCTTAAACAGAAGCATTACAGTTTTCAAAATCAAAAGAAGATCAAAAAATAAATGCTGAAATTTCATTTATACAAGGAAGCAGGGAACAGTTATTCTACCAGCAGTATAATAAAAGCACATTTTAGTGACATTTTAAATAGTGTATTAATTCAAAATTCTAACTTTGAGAAGGAATGATTCCATTTGCATAAAGCCTAAATGCATTCTAAATACTTGGTATTATCATAATGACTAGAAATTGAATTAATAATACTAAAATAGTTACCATCTGATATAGCCTCCTTAAACCTTTTGCATCCATATCAATTATATGTCGCTCCTATTGAACTCTCATCCTGGACTTCATTTGCTGTTTTACTTTTTCAGAGATTTAAGCAATTCTTTAATTGTCAGTGTTTTTCTTTTGGAAGTTAACTCCAAAACCCACTTATAGCAATCTTGAACCCACTAAATATTATAATAGCCAAACACCTGACTGATCAAACACATATATAACACATAGAATTAAAATACATCAGCAACTGACTTGCTACACACCTGGATTTTTACTAAGATGACTAGACCAAATGAGTAGATTTTAATTCTGAATGAATACAGAAGGAAGGATATCTTTTCAGTCTATGCGATAGCATCCAAACAGTTCATATAACCATGACATTCATAAGTCACAGGAAATGGTTTTTACTCCAAATCTGAAAAAAGCCTATAGAAGTACTACAAAGATTTTAGAAAAAGCTTTTCTTAGAAAGAGTTCTTCATTTCTCTCTACTCTTTCAAGTGTACGTCAGGATGGTCAGCGAGTTTCATCCTGCCGATTGGAGGGCATTTAATGAGACACGGGCAGCAGGCAATCTGGGTTCCACAGGTTCTAGACTACTTAGGGATCCAGAGACTCAAATGAGACCTCAAATGTGGTTATTGGGTGTCTAAGAACCCAGGATATTTTCAGAAGAGAGCGGGCACCTCTCCCAGGGATCAGAAACACTTCCCCGAACCTTGAGCAATAAGCTTTGTCCATTACCTCTGGACAAGCTTCAGTAATTATTGTACATGTTCGTGGATTGCTTTGTTTCTGAGACTATCTGATACCTTAGAAAGTGATTAGGTCATGCAAATGACTCTGAAATCCAGCATAAAATAAGGCAGATTGTATGTCACAGGATTGTTTTTCATTGCCGGAACACTCTGCTGCCAAAATGCCCGTGTGGCATATTCATTGGCCTCATCACTCTGGCCATCACAGAGCTCAGAGGAGGCTTTTTCTAAAGGTCCTGTACATAGCCATCTTGCCCAAGCTGATATTTCGGTTTTCAAAAATGAGTCGTCCCCTACCACCCCTTCAGTTCTTCCCAAATTCAAATCTCAAGGATAATAGCATGAATGGAAAAACCAACCACACAAACAAAAATGATAGTGTTTTTCTTCCATCATGTAAGGATTCTTTCTTCTGAGAGTCCCATAGTTTTACAACTGGGAAACCATAGTGATATTTATAGGGGGTGGGAGGGGGAAGAATATGGAAGCAATGTACATTATTCATAGGAGCTTGGCTCTGTGGGGTTCATTGCAGTTTCTTTGTAGAGCAGGTCTCTACTCACAGATTAAAAGTGCACTGCTAACATTCTGCCTTCGTTCCCACGTACTCAGTGTGGAGTTACTTGCAATTGGCGAATCCCTTTATAGGTAGCTTAGGCTGTCCTTGCGCTGAATTTGTAGCCCCTAATATAGTTCTCTCCCTATGGCCTCTTCCTGGGATCGCTCATTGGGCCCACGGCAGGTCTGAATGGACCCAATTCAGATAACAAATACAACACCACTACATCTCACCAGACCTCCAGTTTCCTTTTTTTATATCATGGAGGGAAAGAGTAATCAAATTTTAATAATAAATGTACAAACACATAATAGTAATGTATGCAATTAAAAACAGTTCAATCTCCCATAGTATCTTATAGATTTTTCTCTTTAGCACATTTTTGGGCTGACAGATTCAGTGCCTTCTAACTACTAATCATTTTTATTCACCATTAACCAAGAAGGTTCTTTTTATTTGAGAATTTAAAACAGGCAAGGGTTGCAATGTACAACCTTAAAATTAGGTCATTGAAAATGGCGTTTTCTCACCTCACCTCTCAACTCTTCCATATGACACCAAAAGCTTGCAGGGGAAATTCAAAATTACCTACTTTCCTTATCAGAGAGGGCTCTCTGCATGCCTTTGCTGGTTGTAATTTATTCTGAATACATCTCTTTCGTTTATGGCTGACCTCATGGAAAGCAAAGTTCATTTTACAGTTTCTACCTCAGTAACTTTAGAAGTACTGTTCTTAGGTAGCTAACATTTTTCTTTTTTACTTGTGTCCCTTCACATGAATGGCTAATGATAGAACCGGGCTGTATCTTGAACAAATGAAACAGGCCTGTGAGCCCCTGGTTCCTTTTTTCCTGCCTAGATTTGTGTTTGAGTTTTATCCTCCATGTCAATTCACCTTTTGGTCATTCTGATCTCTGCCATGCAGAGCCACTTAAAAACACTCCCTACATTGAGAAAAGGTCAGAAATAAGTGATATTAATAGGACATAAAACAAGGGCGCATTTCCATCTTGACTATTCAAAAGGAACGTGCATTCCCACAGTGACCTACCATCCCCGGGTTTTCACCGTCAGCTCTTTCAGGAACCTTTCCTTGGCGACCAAGGGGATCACCGCACTCTGGCTTCTCGTGCTGCTTTGTACTGCTATTTAAGGGACAGGTGAGAAGACAGAGCAGACAGCTCTTGAAAACGATTCTTAGATTTCGAATGTCTTTTAAAAGTAACAAATCATTTTCAATCGGACAGTTCCTAATTAAATGATTGTGAGATAAAATGCACCCAACACGTTGGGAGATTTCTCTGAGTTGAAAAGCCCAGTTAGCTGCAAAAAGGCATTTAATGCCTCGAAACCTTCTTGAGAGTGGATGCCCTTGAAAACTCTCATAGAACTGAGTTAAAGATCCCAGCTGGGGGGCCGCTGGCATGTTGTAATGACTATAATTTATAGCAAACCAGCTTCATCGTACCTTTGCCCCACCAGGGTGACACCTGGAAGCTAGTGTGGCTTATGCAAGGTTGGAGGAAGAGAGGACAAAGGAGAAAAGGCTTCAGATGCATTTTACCATCAGCTTAGAACTTGGGGACTCCTTTCAGGGACTGACCGTATCTTATTCAACTTTACCAATTTCTGTCATAATGACTTTGTTGTTCCTAGCTTTTATATATTAGTGACTTCAGGCAGGCAAGGAAGCTTAGAGATGGTTGTAATTGCTGTTGTTCTTCATTCACCAGTACTTATTGCCCACCTACAATGTGCTAAGAAGAGTTCTAGGCCCTAGAGTCTTAACAATAATCACAGCAAGCTTCTTGGACTTATGAAAATAACATTCCAAGGGATAAAGAATTAGAGATGAAAAATGAGAGAAAAACAAATACATGAAAAAGAAAATGTCAGATCCCTCTTAAAAGTGTGAAATTGCCCTTTTTGATTCTTCTCCTTGGCATCTGCCATTAAAGGTACCTCACTTCAACACACAGTTAACTCGATTGAAACTTGGCAAATGAGGAGGAAAGGGAAAAAGGGAGGAGAGAAGAGAGAAAGAAAGAAACCAGAAGAGAGTTTTCTGATGATGAGTTGAAACAAGTATTCTAGTGCAGCTCTCATGCTGTCTGTAAGGATAATGTCCACATTAGAATTTCAAAATATTTGCAGGAATGGTAATACCACTGGAATACAAATTTTGTTGGCCAAGACGTAATTTTCTGTTGGGCTGCAATTCACAAGGTCAGCGGTTTGACACCATCAGTTGTTCTGAGGAAGAAAGACAGAGCTTTCTACTCCTGTAAAGAATCAGTCTTGGAAACTCACAGGGGCAGTTGAACACTGTCCTACAGGGCCTCTATGAGCAGGTCTCAATTCGATGGCAACGAATGTATGGTGTCTGCTATGGTAATGAGCTTGAGTAGTGTCTTTTAAAAGCTCTTGTCTGCCCAAAACATCCAAATGTGACTTTATATGCAAGTAGGATAATTACAAAAGTAATTAGTTAAGATTAAATTATACTGGATTAAGCTGAGCCTTAATTCTAATGATAACTTTTCTTATAAGAAGGTGTGGTAGTCACCTAATCTGACATCAATTTGAGGATTAAGAGTGTAGGGGTGGAGTCTAGCCTGTCACTCTGGAGTTTGGACTGATACTTCTATGTGGGCATGGTTTTTTCCTGAGAATTCTGGGAAATCTGGCTGTATTTCCCCCTGGTAGATGAGAGGGTCACTACTCAGTCCCTTGGATATGCTCTACTGACAAGGTATCCCAGAGGAGAAGTCACATGGGCTTACCCTGATGGAACTAATACCCCTGAAGTTGAAAAAGCTATGTAGAAACCCCTGCCAGTGCTGAGATGCTTGAGAAGTCACAGAGAGGTCCTTTCTAGCCCTGAGATGCTTACAATGCCCCTGGATCCTAAGACTTTCTTATCCACTGGCCTGTGATTGTACTGCATTTGACATCATTGCATGTGCCTCATGAATCCGAAGAAGACTTTATAGACTGGTATCAGATATATGGGCTAATATCAGATTCGTGAGTTTGAACTGGACTGGGTTGGGATGCTTTCTCAATGTTCCATTCCTCTTGCATGTAAATCTCTCCCTTATATACATATGTGTGCTTATGAATGTTTTTCTCTACTCTACCCAGGGCTAACACAGAAGTCTATGCAAAGATATGGACAAACATGAAGAAAACACCAAGAGGACAGAGATTGGTATGATAAGACTTCACATAAAACAACATCAAACATTACTATGAACTACCTGAGCTTGTGAAGGAAAAGAAAGATTTTTTTCTCTGGACTTTTCAGAAAAGTATCAAGGGTTTATGAGGTGGGTGGAATGTACTGATGATACCAAGGGCTCAAGTCAAAAGAAAATGTTTTGAAAATGATGATGGCAGTGTATGTACAACATGCTTGACACAATGAATGGATGTAGGGATTATATGAGCCCCCAATAAAATAATTTTTTAAAAATACACACACAAAAAAGAAAATATGTTTCTGCTGATTTAAAACAAGGTAGTTTAGAGTAATTTTTTAGAGTAACCCTAAGATACTAATATGGGTTTTGGCACCAGGAAAGTATTTAAAATGTAAAAATGACTTTCAAATATTGGATAAGGTATAGAAAGTGAAAAAAAACACATGAAACATGTGACAGGAAAAAGTCTATATTGCCCTGGTGTGATGGTGAATGAGTTCTCAGATCAAAGTCAGGGCACTCAGTGTCAGGGCACTCCATGTGTGGCTTTCAATGGTTGGTTTCTTCAGCTTTTCATCTGGAATCTCTCTGGGTGAACTCCTCCTCCAATCCTTCAGTTAGTCACGCAAGCAAGCATCAGCCATTTGTACCCAAATGAAGTTATGAGCAGATTGAACACAGAAGGAAAGGTAATGGTTGCTAGAAAGCATAAAATTTAGTTGATTTTTGTCTTACTATTGAGTGGAAAGTAGAACTTGCAAGGAATGAACTTGCATATTTAGCTGGGTGCATTTCCAAATAAAGTGTTGAGTGTACAGTTTGATCTTCCTTTGTAGTCTGCAGCAACATGTGAGGAACAAGGTATAAATTGAAGAAGGAAATATTTGAAAAAACAAACCAGACTTTAATGATTTGAAAAATTCTCAGGGTATTCATAATTCAAAAGATGTCAAAGTATACTCTGGAGAAAAAAAGAATCAAAGCTGTGGAGAGATAAGCATTTGCTGAAGAGATTAGGTCTATGATTTATGAACCCATTCCACCATTTTAGGAGCAAAAAAACAGATGGGATTACTTATCGAAGATCTGTAATGGTCAATCTGTGTGGTCTAAAGGTTGTAAATAATAAAATCCAAGATCACAGGAGGGAATTGCATTAATGCTTAAATTCAGAGCACCCTGTTTTCAGAAAGCTGTGGATGTTAGTGAAAGGCCTAAAACTATTTGCAGGGCCCCTATATAGTGGTTAATTCTTCATCAAATTCCATTGCACTATTGAGCAGGGGTATAACTAGCCCTGTCCTTACACAGAATACATCAGCAAGGGTACCGATGCATGCAGAGTTAGGTTAATTTTAACACCTTATCATTTGTTTTCCCTTTACATTCATTTTTAATTTGTTCTGGTTTCTATTATTTTCTATTTTGTTTTGAATCAAGGTTTTTCTCTGTTGTATTTTGTTATTGTTAGGTTTTTTTGTTTGTTTGGGGGGTTGGTATGATTTTCTTTATATATTAAATCCAGAATGGATAAATCTGGAACAACCATTTCTTAAGACTATGAGAGAGGAGGTAGGGGGGAAGTGAGGACCAAATAACAATGGCTGCAAAATGAACAAAATGTTATAAATATGATTGTGGTAATTGTTCAATGATTCCATAATATATTCAAACAATTGACCTTTAGAGGATACGAATTATGTGTCAATAAAATGCTAAATTAAAATTTTTTAACATCTGTGGAAAACTCTCCTATATAACTGTGTAGATGCCCTTGAAATTAATATAAAGCGGATAAGGTTTTTAAGAATGGTATACCTATAGGAACCCTGTCCACTTGGACTGAAGGTGCAGAGACAGGACCATCTGATGGAAAACTGCTGGGCTCCTGAAAGATTCCATGCAAGAAACTGACCAAGAACTTGGATCCCCATTATGACTGATGAGGCTAGAGCAGGACTGTCCACGATGGTAGAACTCCTCATGGAGTTTGCCCTGCTGGATTCGGACTTGCTTAAGACTCATTTATTTGCTTTCTATTTATTTCCTTTCTATTTATCCTTTCTATTTCCTTTCTATTTATTTATTTCCTTTCTACTTATCTTTTTTTGGATGAGAATGTATACCTTTTGCTTTTCCAACCATTGTATTTTGGAAACAAATGATCTTATTTTGTTTATCATATTCATTGATGGAGTAGAATCTGATATAAAAAGTTTTACCAAACCCTAAATTAGAAGACACAAATGAGATGTCCAAATTTTTGAGTTCATGATATTCAGAGGAAATTTTGTATTTATTGCTGCTAGAATAGATTAAGAATGTCAGGATACAGTTTAGCAAAGAAGAAACATACAACTTTTTTCTAGTTCTTAAATGCTTACTATCATGAGCCACTTCTACCTTACAAATGTGGCTAGACCAGAGGATATACACTGGTACAGATAGAAACTGGAAACATGGGGAATCCAGGACAGATGAATCCCTCAGGACCAGTGGTGAGAGTGGTGATACTGGGAGCATGGAGGGAAGGTGGGATAGAAAGGGGGAGCCGATTACAAGGACCTACATCCCCTGGGGGCTGGACAATAGAAAAGTGGGTAAAGAGAGACATTGAACAGTGTTAGACATGACAAAAATAATAATTTATAAATTATCATGAGTTCATGGGGGTGGCGTGGGGGAGGAGGGGAAAAATGAAGAGCTGATACCAAAAGCTCAAGTAGAAAGCAAATGTTTTGAGGAGGATGACGGCAACACATGTACTAATGTGTTTGACACAATGGATGGATTGTGAGAAGGGTTGTATGAGCCCCCAATAAAATGATTAAAAAGAAAAACATCATGTTACAGACATGAGGATTGAGTGAGTGCATTTTGCATGTGAAATGATATCACATTTAGAGAGCCAGAAAGCAGGCTGTACTGGATTGAATTGTATTCCCCTCACCCCAATTCATACCCACTGAGAATCTCTGAATGTGGTATTATTTGGACATGTTTTTATGAAATACATATAATAAATTAATATGTATTATTTTTTAGGGCAATTCCTAAATCAACAGACTGTCCCTCTGGTAGAAACATACTTTTTAGTCAACTTGAAGATATATAAGAGTGTAGGGTGGTATCCAAGCTATCAATTATGTCACAGTGTGATGGTGCCTCCTTGTGGGTGTGGCCTTCTCATAAGGAAGCCCAAGGAACCTCCCTCTCCCTCACTGCCTTGACCTTCCTTGCTTACCCTGAATGCTGCTGAGCCCTGACATGTTTCCACCTACATTGGATCCACATGACTCTACACACACCTGCCGGTGATCTTCCTGCATTCTTCATCTTTTCCCGTGGCTGCATGAGGCTAAAGAAGCACTTATGGACTTTTGCCAGACTTTGGGACTTGAGTTGGACTGCTCTGGGATGTTTTCTTGATATACAATTACTATTCGACAAAAAATTCTCTCATATACATATGTGAATGCCACTGGATTTGTGTCTCCTGCGAACTGAACCCCATGCAGGACCTTACAAGCAGGTTATGCCTGGATACCCTGAGACCCAGAGGGAAGAACACCACATACAGTAGGGAGAGAAATTCAAGTTTTGCTGCTACAAACCAAAGAGAGTCATGGATTTTTGCTGGAAACCACCAGAATCTAGAAGAGGATGCATCCCCGGAGTCCTTGAAGGAAGGATGACCTTGCCAACACCTAAATTGATTTTGTTCTTCTGGTGCTCAGAAAGAAATCCTTCCGGAGCACAAACTGTTGTGTCCTGTTACTTACTGAAAAATGTGAGATTTGAATCCAGAGGTGTCTAGGAAGAAAAGCCCAATGCTCTGCATCTGAAATATTGAAGCATTGGAAACCCAAGGGAACACATCTATTCTATGTATAGACGGCTGCCAGGAGTCAACTTCCCTGACAGCAACCATCAACAACAACAGCTTCCAGAACTGTAAGAGAATGGCTTTCTGGTGTTCCAAGTCATCCCGCCCACACTACTTTGCTAAAGTACATAGTCCTCACTAAGAGTGATGGAACCCACATGATAGAGTGAAAACAAGTGGACTTTGGATCGAACTTGGTTTAAAGTTTAACCTTAGCATGCAATGGCTTTGTGATCTTGGCAAAATGATTTAGAACTCTCCAAGTTCCAAGTGCCTTTATGGTAATTTCACCATAAAATACTGGGGCAGATGAACCACTCAGGGCCAGTGGTGAGAGTGGAGTTACTGGATGGGTGGAGGGAAGGTGGAGTGGAGAGAAGGAGCCAACCACGGGGATCCATAGATCGCCTCCTAGCCGGAGGACAGATATCAGGAGAAGTGGACAGGGGGAGATGTCGGGCAGTGTCAAATATGACAAAGCCAAATAATTTATAAAGTAATGAGGACTGGGGGGGGGGTTGAGGGGGAAGGATGAGAAGCTGATATCAAGGGCCGGAGGGGAAAAGCGGATATTTGGAGAATGTTAGCGAAAGTAGGCACGTGAAGGTGCTTGGCACAGTATATGTAACTATGTATTGTGAACAGTGATGTACGAGCCCCAATAAAGTGATTAAATTAAATTTTTGACATAATAATATTTCAGAGTATCACTGTGAAAAACAAGTAAAATAGTTCTATCATGAATTCAACTGTGTCCCTCACAACTATGTGTGATATAACCGAACCTCCCTGCCTGTAGTTATAGTCCCATTTGGGAATCAGTTCTCTGTTATGTTAACAAGGCCGGTATAAAAAGAGACAAATTGATCCAGAGATACGGAGAATATTATGGTCAAGTCACATGAAGATCTCTACACAGAATGAGGAAATAGAGAGGGTCCATCCCATACCTTCCTCCAGAGAACTCCTAGCCTCTGAACTGTGAGAAAACATATTTCTGTTTGTTATAGTCACTCACTTGGATATTCTTACTACAGTAGCAGTACATAACCAAATTAAGTACTCATATAGTACCCCGCACTACACCTCTCTTATAAAAGTTAAGCAGGAATTGAATACATACAGTTCTTGCTTTTATCTTTAATAATGATATAATGGGCTGAGCCCCAGTGGCGTAGTGGTTGTGCGTGGGACTGTGGCCCACTGGGATGGAGGTTCAATTCCAGCAGTGGCTCCACAGGAGCAAACACCGGGCCTCCTACTCCCACTACCAGAGGGCAGTGATGCTCCTCCCCAAAAAGGACGGTGACCTCCATGGCATAATATATACTTTTTAATATGCCATACATTATCTTGACCAGTAAGTATAAAATCAATTCCTAAAATTTCAAACAAGAAAGAAATGTCAGTTTTAGGACGGTTTCAGTTTGTTACTATCAAGTCAAATCAAGGGCTTTGTGCTAAAATGGAAGAGGAATGTATTTAGTGTATTAAGGCTCAAACCCAACATAATACTCCTTTAAAAAAGCTTCTAAAGCTTTTGAAATCATGAAACAACAATTCAATGAAAAATCAAAGGATGGGAAATTCAAGGTTGACTCATTCATTTTCAAGTAAGGATGTCAAAGCATTAGGCACTAAGTAAAGTCACTCATCTCAGGGAGTTAGTAACTCAAGACAGAAATAAATGAAACCTGGATTTCAAGAAGGCAAAACAAAACAAAGTTTACTTTTCAATTTTTTTCTAGAAGGACACGGTTCTTCGAGGGTCAGCAAAACATAAAACAATTCAGGGAGATGGACTGACACGGTGGCTGCAACAATGCGCCCGCATTGTCCACTTGGGCATAGGATCTCTGTTGAGTCGGACTGACTCACTGGCACTTCACAATCGTCGCCTAACAAGGCCTCAGAAATGTTTGCGCTGATTAATGGAAGGCAGCAGACTGAGCCCATTTGGCTAAAAGTAGGCCTTACGCATCTTTCCAAGGATGTCTTTGAAAATCTTCCCTATGGAATTCTTCTTGAATGCAAGGTCTCTAACAAGAGTTTCTTCACTTGATGTTTGGATGTGGAGCAGATATTATGAAGTATAATAATTCTGTATAGCGTCCCATATTCCAAAGAACTATAACCAGACTCATTGCCCTTGAGTCACTTTGGACTCAAAGCTGTCCGACAAGACGAGCAGAACTGCGCCGGGTGTCTGAGACCCTCACTCTTTATTGGAGTAGAAAGCCTCAGGTTTCTATTCTACCGCAGAGTGGCTGGTTTCCAACGATGGACTCTGTGGTGAGTGGCCCAATGTGACACCCACTCTACCGCCAGCACCCCCTTTCAATCATTTTCAAAAATTCATAATCTTTTGTTATAAGTGCTTTGAACGCTACAGGCATGTCACCTAGGAGGCATGGTGTTTGGAGAGATTTCTGAAGAAGCTAAACACCAGACCCTGGGTTAGGCATGTGGCTCTTTATTTTTCAGTTTTCTGAAATACAATCCAATTTATGCAATTTCCATGTAGACTCGTTTCCTCTAATGGCAATCTGTTCTGGGCAGGAGGTTTTCCTCTACCGTGAGCACAGGGTATTTTACCTCTCTTTTTCCCCTTTACTTTTTTCCTCCCCGTCCTTGTGGTATGCAGCTCTTCTCTGTGTCAGACGAAAAGAGGCTGACAGAGTGGCCAAGGGGAATGGTACCTTTTGCGGTGAGCCAATGTAGGGAGCAGTGTTCCCCTTGAGGTCTTTCTCTGCAGCTTCATTTTCATGTTCCCACTGAACTGATAATGATGAGACTTCAGTCTCCGTTGCCTTCAATCATGTTCTCTTTGTGGCAGATCAATGTATTTTCTTCCCCTCCGGTCTTGGCACCTGGTCTGGTGTGGGTGGGTAGGTGGGGGGGGTTTGGTGTGGGTCGCAGTGAACTTTGCTGTTAATCCCCTGTTAGTGTGCAATCTGCAATCCTATTCAGAGGAAGATGGTGTTCATGTTTGTGGCAAAAAGCAGAATGCAGAGAAGTGACAGATGTAAGATGAGAGAAGAGGCAGCCTTTAATCATTGAGTTGTCAAAGCAGCTTTAGATCGTCCTTTGAAGAAAGCATTTTCGATTCCGCTTCTAGAAAGATAGAGACACATTCTCTTGCCCCTTGCAGATTCCTTAGCCACAGGGTTAAACTCTCCAAGGTAAGAATATATATATATATATATATATATATATATATATATATATATATATATATAACTTTGAAAGCTAGATTTTTGAAATAAAGCCATCCGGTCTGCATTGGATTAGACAATTTCAGAAGCATTAGATTCCATTGCTCAGATAAAATAAGAACCTTGGTGACTCAGTTTACCTGTAATCTTGAGAAAGGGGCTGCAGAACTTGTTTTGATTTTTCAATTGACCAATTCTGCTTCATGGAAAGGCTAAGTGCGAGAGCACATCATGTTCGCCAAGGAAAAGCCCTTCCTTCCTTGATCCCAGCGTGACTGTAATTAAGCAAGGGAGTTAATTTTATGTAAATCATGCATTACTGTAATTGGGCGCAAGTGAACATTCATGTACATCTTATTTAAAAGAGAAATATAATGTTGTTAAGGGATGCTGGTGCAGCAAAGTCCCAACCCTCTGGGGGGAAGTCCGTTAAGTCCATGGCTGTTTACAAAAGCCACTCTCTGCTCTGGGAGCTTCCTTACCGGCCTCTTCCCTCCCCCAAGGCCCCCCAACTCTGTTTGGCTCTGGCCTGCGAAACACCCAGCCAGCCCAGGCTTAGAGGTGGAACACTGTCTCCGTTTCTATTTCTTTCTTAACCCCAACTTGGAAAGAAGTCATTTTTCTCTTTCCACTCATCTTTTGAAACCTTAACAAAACTCTCCCAAGGTTGGCTGTGCTCAGCAGAGCTGACCCTTCTGTCCCCAGGCAGGCCGCATATGGATTTGTCTTCTGGGAGCGGGTGTGGGCTGCTTTGCGTTTTTAGCACGTCAGTCCCTTCCACTGTGGCGACCGTGGGCTGCGTTCAGATCCGGATCGTGTTGTCCCAGGTCGCCCCATCAGATGATGGGCTGGCCTCAGTTGGAGAGCTTGTCCCTTGTCCCTGTAGTCTGGGTCTCCGAGTGCAGATCTAGTGCTTGGCACAGGTCGCCCTGTAGAATATAAAGAATCTCATCTCCATATCTCGAGGTCACAGTTTGTGAGGAAGAAAATATGCGCATGACAAAACTTTTATTATAAGCACATTCTCCTCATCACTTCCAGACCTGAAAAATCCTGTTTGGAGTTCTGCCTGGGCTAGCCTCTCAGTCCCCTATCAAGGCCGCCCCCCTCCCACCCCTACTCCCAGCAAGCTGGCCCTCCTCGTTTCTGTGGTCAGGGTTGCCCACTATCCTGCTGACCCTCCCTGCTCGGTAGCCTGGGAATCTTGCTTTAAAGCATCAGATGCACTCCTTCTTGAAAGACGAGGGTGAGTGAAAATGTGAAAACAAAAACAGCTCCAGCCCTTTGCCATCAAGTCGATTCCAAACTCATAGTGGTTCTCACATTGCTCGGTGTCCTAGATGGTCAACAGAGACATTGCAGACAGCTTCATCTGATTCGTGCAGCCCGGCACTTGACCCTCCGCGCCACCAAAAGTTCATCTCACCTCACCCTCCTAAGTCCTTGCTTGCTCTCTGAGCTTCCTTGCTCACACTCTTCTCAGTCTTCTCTCAAGGTGTCCTTTCTCCCTCTGAAAGGGGTCTTCCTTGAAATGCCAGCAACTCAGAGGGCCATTGATGTGCACAAATGAGGCTGTTTCTAGCTTAGAATTGTATTTTTGTTTTGCGAGGAAATCGTAGTGTATGTTCCCCAGTGGCCATAATGTTTTCTCTTCATGCCTGTTCTTCTATGGACACTCTTTGCAATCGCATGTAGTCAATTCTGTTGATAGAATAGACTCTCCTTACGGGGCTAGTTCATCCGGTAGAAGTCAGTGCCTCTTGTTATTAGCTGAATGTTGTTGTTGAGTAAGCTTTGGATGGCAAGGTTGGCAGTTCAACCATACCAGATCTTCTGAGGGGAGGTTGATTTGAAGACCAATAGGCTGGCGACCTTCAGTAGGGTTGTGATTAGAATCAGCTGGTCGGTGGTGGGTGTTTGGGTCTAGCAGCTGAAGGAGTCCTGGACTCTCTGAGGTTCGGTCCTCGGCTGCTGACTAATGGAGCTGGGCTTCAAGAGCCCACAGTTCTCTCTGAGGGAGAAAGCTCGAGAGTTGACTCAAGTACTTTTGAGTAAAATCAAGTAGCAGTCTTTTTAAAACTAAAAAAAACCCCTCAAATAACACTAAGTATACTTCATAATACCATTGCTCTGGTGTTTCATGTTTTTAAATTTCTGGTTCTGAACCACAATGTTTTCTTCCAATAGTGCTGCCATGAGGCATCAATGAGGAGAGGGAACTTACTTTGGAAAAGACATCAGTTCAGTGATTAGCACCCGTTGGGGCCCAAGTTTAATTGTCAGCATCGTTGACATCAAGTACTAGTGAAATGGCGGTCAGGCACTATGTGCGTTGTGGGTATGGGCTAGTCAGATAGGCTTCTCTAGTCCTGGAGGGACTTTTAGATACTCCAATGCAATAAAACATTTTCAGGGCAGAATGGAGGGGAAGGCTGCTTTGGTGATTCTGCATCTAGGCAGAAACAAGTGGGTCACAAGGACAAGTATGGAGACATTGTTTAGGTCTGTCTCCAAGACTTACAGAGTAAGCTCTGGACAGTTGCAGACACATGGCATAACACAATTCTGTTGCTTCAGCAAGTATGAAGAAGCGTCACTAAGTGTACAGAGAAGCTTCACTCCTTTAAGTTCTGCATTTTCAAACTTCTTGGAACCCCCTTGAATGACTTATATTTATTAATCATGACATTATTTAACACATGATTTATTAATCATGTCATGTAGTGTGATGACAAATCAGGACATTGCTCTGTGCTTTGTTTGCTCAGCTGAATTTGTACAAAGGCCTCTGCTTCAAGGTCTCTGGATTCATGGAGGAGAATGAAATAGGATGAAGCCAGAGAGGGTGGGCAACAGAGCTTGGCTACTTGATGAAGTGAGGCAAAAACTAGCAGACGCCATCTCTGGAGAATGGGGAGAAGGTTTCTACAATGGCTGTTCCTTGCCTTAGAGTTGGCTGCCTCTGAAATGTACCCTGCTCAGGAAGCCAGAACTTGAAATGGACTGAACGAGGATGGCTGTTGCCTCAGGGGAATCTCTGCGGCAAGCATGGGGTGAAGCGAGTGCCTTTAATGGACCAGAAGGGCTGGGAAGTCTCCCCAGGGCACAAGAGAAGACTAGGACTCTGTCCTGCGCCCATCTTTCTTTCCTGTAAGATTTGCTTTTGGACTTCTCATTAACTCAAAGTTAGATGGGGGGATTGGGTTCCATTTGGTTTGGAAAAATCAAACAAAACCATTTCTCCCTCACTGCTTACTTGCAGCAAAGGAAATAAGGGCCATTAAATTAATCATCATCATGAAATTGAAGAACAACAACAAAAATACCCAAGGTAAAATTGCTTGTTTTGGAATTACGAGAGAAAAGCGTCAGTCAAGATGCCAAGACCTAGACTGGGTGGAAAGAGGCTTGTGCATGGGGGGTTGGGAGGGGGGCAGACACACATATCACACATATCTTCCTGATGCTGATTTCAAAGGGTAGCCTCCATTTGCATATTTCCAAAAACCAAATTCACTGTCATTGGGTCAATACTGACCCACAATCATCCCTTTGGGCTTCCACGTCGATCTCTTGACGAGGGAAGAAAGCTTCATTTTTCTCTCTCAGAGAAGATGTGTGCTTCGAACTTGCTGATCATGATGGTAGCAGTCTGTACCTAATTGTTATGCCCACAGGACTCCTTTGTTGGGTATACACTTGATCAGATAACCATAAAGTTACCTTTCATATAAGTCCGTGTTCATATATTCAAATAGATTAATCTTTTATTATTAATATCTATCTGATGAATATTCATCAAGTAACTAGTAGTACAATGAAGTCTTGGGTCAGTCACCCAGATGGCTCAGGGCCCCACTCTTTACTCCAATTTTGGTGGTGTGAACCACCCCCCCCCACAGGAATCTCAGAAGACAGGCTGGCTGCTTATCACAACCTGTGTGGCACTTCTATGCTGCCACAAGAGGTCCCCAAGAAGGAGAGCGGGCTCCCGATGGCAATTCTTTCTGTTTCTTTTCCCTTTTTTGGTAACTGGCACTGCCGTTGCAGTGCAACTTAGGGAATGGGGAGCAGCATCTGAAGATAAACATTAGCAGAGTCTAACATGACTTTGATATAATCTCTGTCCTATTTCCAGAGCCTGCACTGACTTCTCCTCCAGGATTCATGCAAGAAAAGAATTTGGCCCTGCAAAGTCCTGAAATATTGACTCACTTATCCAAGGTCTGGAAACACGGGAGAGGTTTAGCTTAGCTTTACCAGGATAGACTGCATTTAAAATGAAGAAGGATTCCTGTGCCCTCCCTCACCATGCCCGGAGTTTCATTTGAGCGACTCTACAGGAACCAGTGTGTCTTCCCTCAGGAGTGCTTGGGTAGTTTCCCGAGCCCAAGGCAGCACTCCTGGCTCCACAGAGAGGAGACTCCTCTTGGAGGAACATAACTGCTGACGCCCACATTTTGTGATTCCAGGTGACTCCAATTATGCGCCGTTTAGCTGTTTAACTATTGCCCTGCTTCTCTATGTCCAACAAATCTTTGGAAAATGTCTATAAAATACAAAAATAATTGTGAACATACATTGGAAGTTGGTGCCATTGGTCCAGGCATTTAACCTGGATTGTGTTCGCACATCAATCATCCTGGGAAGAGGAGGACATTTCTCGCTCCTTGTTACAGATGAGGTACAACATACTTAGACAACTTGCCCAAGGTTAAGTAGTTGGTAAAATGGAGCTTGGACTAAGAACCTCTGGTTTTGCTTCAGAGAATAAGATTGAAATATCACAGCCTCCTGAGAGACATGGAGTCTCACTAACTACACAGTCACCACATGACACTCTATTCTATTTTTAATTACTATATACCATTGGCTACTTTGTTTATTGTTCAATTAAATCTCCCCTCTCACCTACCTCCACCAGAATGCAAAGCATAGGCAGAAGCCTCTTAATCTAGCTCACTGACAGGTCAGCCTCCCTAGAATATGGTCCGGCATGGTGTGGGCACCCATTATAGGTGTGTGGAGTTAGCGAAATGCCCTGTGTGGCGCACATTTCTGCCCTTTCATCGCAAGCAGGCCGTAGAATAGACACAGCTTGCCCGGCCAATTAAAGAACAAAGTGGAAAACATTCTATGATTTGGAAGGCTACTGGGGAAAATCACAGACTCTGGATGAATGTACACTGACATTTTCTCTGGGTCTTGTCAAGAACAGCTGTGTGTGAAGGGAGCAGAAATTTACTTCAAAATTTCAGAAGCAAGCCATCATCATGCGCATGGAGAATGATACAGTGATTGTCTTGATGGCTTGGGGAAGTGGAGTACCTATCCAGTCCAGAGGTTCTTCCTTCAGGTTCCCAAGCCCCCCCAAATCTCTCTTTATCACAGACTTCTCACATTCTTTGTGATTTTGTATTTGTGTTTGAATTTGCCCACAGAACTGTGAGGTATTTTATGCAAAGAACCAGTCTGAGCTGGTAAGGCGTTCCTTTCAGGCAGAGCCTCGGCCTCATTTGTCTAGTCCTGGTCCTTGCTTAGAATGGTGCTGATACCCAGGAGCTCCCGGTGAGTGCCTAATGAATGAATAGCCTTATGAATGGAGGATATACATCACCAGTAATCCATTTAATAACACTTTTGAGTCCTGATTGAACACAATGACGCAAAATCAGTTAACGTGGTATTGAGGATAGCAACACATAGGAATATACTGTCTAGATTCTGAATAAATTGAAGCTTGATATTACAGAGCTAGGAGGGACCACCTTATTTATAGATGAGAAAATCAAATCTTGAGCTATAAAAATGACTTGTTCAAGAGTCCATAGCAATGATGTGGCTTAAATAGGGCTTGAATTTTAGATCTACTGATTCTCAGGGAAAGTTGCTTTCTACAAATGCGGCTGTGTTCTGGGCTTGGCAGACGGTAACTCCAGCAGACCATCCAATTCTGAGCTTCACAATTAAACAAATACATTAAAATATACAGTGTGTCCAGGGGAGGGTGATACAGATGCTAGAAAAATATGGACAGCACATCATATGAAGAAGAGTTGAGGAGTGAATTGTTGAAGAGTGAAGGGGCATTGATTCCAAATTATAGGAAGTATGCAAGTAGAGGCTATCTGGGATATTTCAGCAGATTTTTCGGCACTTTTAGAGGTCATGTTTTATTTATGTTTCTCTGTGGCCTTGAATCGTGCCTGACACATATTTTCTCACTTGAGATTCGTTGGTGCATTTTTAAAAGGTGGTGAGGATGAGTGCATAGCAAAGTCCATAGGAGTATATAGTATTATTAACTGCAGGGACTTTGGTTACACTATAGTTATTAAAATTCATCTGTATCCGATGAAGGAAGCTTTCTTGAAAACTCAAAAGTAAAAGCCAGTAGAAATGTTTTAGTCAATGCTAGGATGCACTGTGATGTTGCATTTTTACTTGTCTCTGAGGAGGGGGACCTGGTTTTTCCCACCACCACTGTCTCTCATAGGAAAACAGGGCTAGCCTCTTCCTGCACCTGTCAGCCAAGGGAAAATCTCACCTAGGAGTTTAAAAATAATTTATCTTATATAAAGAGCTTAGGACCAATTTATGGATACACTTGAGAAATGATTATGCCAATAAACTTAACACTTTTCAAAGTGATGACTAACTTAGAAAACCAGGTTTTTAACAGTCCTACATCCTACTTAGATTGTCACCTTTATTTATGTTTTAGCAAATAGCTTAAGAATCATTCCATGCTTTTCACTGAATATTTAATATTCAGAATGTGTTGGTTAGATATGGGTGTCTTATTATCATTTTTGATGGAGCAGTGTGATTCCCTTTAAATGGATGTAGAGATCATCTGAAGGAAAAGAAGAGGTTTGTTTAGATTTACTGAATTACCCATGAAAAATTATGCAGAGATCAATGAGAATAAGACAATTATTTCACCTTATTATTGTTTTCATCTATTGTTTGAAAGTGTTCACAATTTACTTCTTTTTTTTTTTTTAGGCATCACTGCCCTGGTGGTGGGATCAGGAGGCCCAGCCTTTGCTCCTGTGAGCTGGAATTGAACCTCCATCCCAGTGGGCCGCAGTCACAATTTACTTCTTCTAAACAAACTGAATGAACATACGTCTATTCTTTAATTGAGCCAATTAAATCCCAGGTCAACATCCCACTGAACTCTTTCTGATGCTGTCGGATTCTCTTGCTTCTTTCACCAAATAAGTATGTGCAAAACAGGCTTCTCTGATTTCATGAAATATTAGCATCTTCTTCGTTCCCTTCCTGTAATGGCTCCACATTAAGCATAAAGCTGTTCATGAAGTATTTAGCTGTGATTCTAACTTCATTTCAAAGAACCATATACTATAAATATAGCAAGGTGCTTCTGAGAATTCATGATTTTGATGTTTCATATTTAATGCCTTTATTAAATTTCCCCCCAGTTGTTAATTTCACTCACCTAAATGAAATAAATTTTGGCACTCGGAGTTGTACATTGCTCAAGGACCCTTTGGATATATATTCTTTACTGGAAGATTCTAAACTGCTTCCCAAATAAAAACCAATATCTTCTCTCCCTCTTCTTTATGAGTTATAAAACCCTCCCACCCCACTTCTTTTTTGATTTCATTTATATGCCAGAGATTTTTCTGCTCTGGGGATGAAAATGGAAGACTAGGGACGAAGTTGATGAAATAGAGATGACTCAAAGATCTGAAATATTTTATCCTCACTCGATATAAAGTAAATTATTTTTTCTCTTTTCCAATAACCATCATTTCCCTTGATCTTGGAATCACTCAAAACCTAGCTATGGAGTCCTGTATGAATGAATGTTCTGTGTCCAGATGTGGGGAAAGATGAAACACTGGAACCTGTACAGATTGTACTAGTGTGATTAGGTTTACAATTAGGAGATACCGAAAATTTAAGAATGCCAATTTTTTCTCATCACTGAGTATTTATTATATATAACAAATACATGGGAAAGAAAAAACTATATTGTGTGATATAAATAGTTTATTTACATTACAGAAAAAACATCAAGACAATGTATACTATTTCAAATATATCCATACATAATCAAATATAGCTGTAGTACATGTTTTCATTGGTGTAGATTACCACAAATGCAAGGCAACATGTGTAGATCTCTCGTCTGATTCTTTTGTCTGTAGTCCTGGCATGTGCGGTGCAGCTCTCGGTGGTCCGGCCCGCGCGGAAACATGCTCCCTTCAGATCAACCTCGTGGACGCTCTTGTGGTGTTGTCTGAACTGTAGTGCCCTGTATTTTGCTTCTGCCTGTGAATCCTGTTGCTTCTGGGGCATTTCCTAGGAGGTTGGAAAGTTCACAGATCTTAGTCCCATGCCAGTATCTCAAGTTTGAGCCTACCAGAATGAAGCTGCGGAATAAGTGAATTGTTAGAATGCTGAGAACTCATTAGGCGTGGGATCCGGAATTAGTTTGGAAAAACTTATTTACTTCTTGGATTCTCCTTGCAGTCATCTCTATGCAGCTGTGGAGGAGAATTGAAGGACAGAGGCAGAAGTTGAAGAAGAATACATTTACCTTGCCCTCCGTTCCTTACTCATTAAACACAGGGAATGAATCAGCTCCGTGCAATCAAGCAAGTCATGGGCTCAGATGAGCTCACTTTAAAGGGCTTCAACAATTTCCTATTTTACATGTCTTAAGGATAAATGTTATATTGACATTGGAGTGCTAGAGAATGAGCCAATTGTTCATACCTGAGCTGTGAGGGAAAGGAAAGCTGCTTTGTGGTCAGCCCAATATTTTTGTACATTAATCCTATAAGTCACAGACATCCATCCATAGGTTCCAGTGAATTGGCTTTCATAAAAAGATGAAGTTCATTCACATTACCTAAACAGGTTGACTATAGCATCCTTTGTAAAAGGATGCTTTGACTATATAAAGAAGAGAAACAATACAAGTCCATATAAGATCCTATTACAAAGAGCTGTGGAATACGGGAAACCGTGTGTGTGCTTCCTTGTGTGTGTGTGTGAATAAAAGTTATTTGTTTGTGTTCTGTGCTGGAAATCATATTCTCAGCAAGCTGGAGGGAAAACGATCAGCAATCGAGTTCTCCACAGAGCAACCCTTTTCATTCCGGCCTCGAGCGGGTCCCATCTTGTGCTGTAAGAGAGGACCCGGGGAGAGCAGAGAATGGGCCGGAAGGTGGTTAAAAGCAAATGGGAAGGCACAGGGGCCCCTGCTTGGTAGGCTTTTGCAAATCTGTTTATTACTTGGTATTACAAAAAGGTTTTGATAGTCAAGTGTGGCCAAGTCACTGAGAAACTAGAATTTCCTGTGGAAGAGGACAGAAAAACACTTCCAGTTTCTGTGGTAGAAAATTTGTTTTTTGAAGAGAATGTTGCTAACATGGAATGAAGCGGCACTGGGTGTTAGTGTGGGTTATTCACCAATGTCATTTCGGGGAACACTTTGGATGGGGCAGTGATGACACTGAGGACTTTAGAAATGCATCCCGATGACGCTAATTCAATTTGTGCATTAGCATTCTTCCTTAAGAGGATAGAGGAGGGGAAAAAAATTTTAAAGCAGAGAAGCATTTAAAAAAGAATGTATAGCTAGATGGAATGGTTTCTTCTAATTTGGAGACCAGTTTAAAGAGTATTAAGCACTAAATATATGAGGGTGCTTCAAAATTCATGGAAAATTTTCATTATGTTTTAATTCCATTTTTCTATAAACTGTTAAAACCCCTTAATATGAGCAACACATAGGCTCTGTGCGAAATTAGGCCCTTATTTCCCAGCCTTATGTGAATGCTGCATGTACCACTGCGTGATATAACATAGCATGCTAAATACATAAAATGTGTCTAGTGTGATAACTTGCTAAATCCACAAGATGTGTCTAATGTGATAGGATGAAACTGGAGTGTTTGCATGGTGCAAATATTTTGTTCACTCAGCTGAAAACTGCAGGGACAGGGGTTCAAGTGCTCAAAACACCCCAGAAAATAAGCCCGGCTATCTACTTCCCCCCAAATGAGCTCTTAGCAAGCCTCTGGGGTACACAGTTATCCTCTGATACCAGCAGTGTCACCACGAGTTCAAAGTGATAGCCACTGGTAAGCAGGTAACTGTGATTCATGAATGGAAATGTGAGTTTCCAACAGACTGAAACACATCGGATAACATAGTTAAACTTTTGCATTTTTTGCCATCCCAAAGTATGGATGATATTGTTTTCAGAGTATATCCATTAAATATGAATTCCATTTTTTTATAATAATATCCAGATATTAGCCAGTGTAAGATCCTGATAGTAATGGAGAGGCAGTCCTTTTATTTTTAAGACTCAGTATTTTTGGTTCCTTGAGTGATCTTTAGGTTCCCGGCTTCTATTTTAATATAATCCACTGATGCACTTGGCATCAAACGGTGAGAGTCGAGTTGATGAACTCAACTCAGGAGAGAGCAGTACAACTCCGGCCGCTGATCTTCCCTTAAGCCTCTCACCCGGGCAGGATTTATGAGCCATATTTTCTCTTTTTCAAGAGCAAATGCCACACTTGTCCTCGAAGAACATGGTGCAACGGACAGAGGCTGAGCAGTATTATGGCCTTTATTTCCTAAAGAAATGATACTTTATTTTCTTCTCTTCTGACAATAATGTTTTGGAGAAGCATTCTGTTCTACTGCAGAGCTGTACAAAGAATGAAAGTCTACATGGATTGCGCCTGGTGAATTTGGGAAAAACCTTCAAAACTCCTCTGGAACTTTGAAAACAGGGAAATCTAGGCAGAAAAAAGTATGCTACCTATAATAATGCTTCCGGTTACATAGAAATACCTAACTATTTGGTTTCGAATGTAATTTCTTTGTTGCTGGGGTCTGCATGCTGATAGAGTCTAGGAAATATCTGGGCTCCCTTCTTTACTGAGAACATGACTGAGTCTCCTTTCCAATAAAAACTTGATGAGATTTCTAAATCTCTCAACCCACCTCACCAGTTGCTGATTGATTGGATTAGGAAGGTGATAGTATTTTTTGTTATATTTGCAGCTTGTTTTGATATATCAAATATCTTTCACTTACTAAGACAATTTTATTCATGAATTTTTTGCATTTGTCGATTAAAATATTGTGCAATCTCTACTTAGGATAAAACACATATTCCTTATATCAAGATGTGTTGACATTTACTAAATTTGCAAGGTATACTTAGAAATATAAACTTTGGATAAAATATGTAATTTAATAATTTTCTAGACCTTGTATAAAATCTGCCCTGTCCACCTTTGGGTTACTAATTTGGAAAGTAAGCAAGGGAACTGATTATTTAAATAATTATCTAGTAGTTTGAATGAAGTCTGAATTCGATAGTTAAAAGAGACATGCATATTTAAACAATTATTAACATAATACATTGGGGAAATGGACCTTTGCTTAGAGTCTGTTAAGACTCATCATAATGCAAACATAATAAAAAACCATTTGTATCACTCCAACATGCAAATCAGTGTCTCGATTTGTCTATTTGAAATGCTCTTATTTTGAGGAAACACGATGGCAGAGTCCATGATGTTACCTATGATCAGAGGGATTTGGGGAGGACAGCATATCCCCACGTTTGGGTGGTCACTGACCTGGTGATGCAGAGGACCACCACGCAGATGACAGCAATCTGGATCGTTCCAATCACAGCTGCGATTAAGACGTACTGAAATCTTACAGGACCGGGAACAACATAGAGAACACTATAGTCCTTTTTCTCACAGTGTTGTCCAGTATAACCAGCATCACACCTGGAAGGAAATGTAATATATAGCTACTGGTAGGTGTCAGATTCATCTTCATAGATGGCTCATCAGAATAGACACTACATCAGAAAATTGAGGTTATCTTCTCCTTATTTTTTTTTATTTCCCTAATACAATATTAATTTGTGGGAAAGGTTCTTAGCTATGAATTTTCAACATGGTCTCTTTGCATATTTAGCTTGAAAGAAATCTGATTTCTTGGTATACTTACTATAATACTGCCCTTTGAACATAAGATGATTGGTAAACAATTTTTAAACTTTGTGGTAAATTGGTTGAAGATTTCTAGAACAATTCAGTTTTTAATCAGTACGGCATACACATATTGTTTCATGACATTGATTGTAAGGCCCACAATGTAGCACATAACAGCTCACTTTCCCCTGTGTTTTCTATGTCTAATCCTCTTGCCAGCCTCACCCTTCTTGCCTTCTGAATTCTATCCTTGGGGGAATGCTACGTTTGATGACAATACAGAAAGATAATAGATGTTTAAGAGTAAGTGCTCTTTCTATATTTTTTAAGTGAATCCTACATTTATTTCTAAAAATCTTGTGCTGTATTCAACCTAAATAAGTACAATTACCTGAGAAAATAGTTGTTTCTGATGATATGCATATACAAATCAGAGCTATCTTTAAAAAGTAATAACCCATTTTCTGTGATACTATCAGAATAAGTGTTAAGATGACTGTCACCAGAAAGCAGCACACACAAAAAAGCCATTTCTCTAATTTACGATTCGCAGTCATCTGCTGCTGATCTTAGAGAGTTCAATTTTGTGGAAAACAAACAAACATATAAACAATTATGATATAGCAATACCATTCTGAAAAGCACCGGCAGCTATGCACTATTCACCCAGAATGAAATTTGCCTCTCACTTATGGCTTAACCCTTGCTCAGAAATCCCAGGAAGACAATATGCATGTGAAGATAAGCATTTGACCATAAAATGAGAAAGCAACTTTTATCCAAAATATATTAAAGGAAATCAACTTGTCATTGATTTTGTAGACTCTTTTTGAAATTCACTTTTAATATCTTATCGCTGCACCTTGAGATCATCCCTTCGCCTTAGAAGGGTGGACTAATCGAGCTTTTGCTAGGGAGCAGAAGAGTGGCTTCTTTTTCTATAGAAGGCAGGTGCTGATGGATGCGGTGGTGGGCAGCGTGAAAAGAAGGCTGATCTTGAAAAGATGAGAGGGAGGAAAGATGGAGGAAGCAGAGGAAGTCTTGGATTGATGGGAAAAGGGAAGGAGGGGAATAGGTAGGGAGAGTAAAAGAGGAAGGAAGGGTGTGAAGGAAATGAAAGAGAGAAGGAGGAAGAAAGGATGTGAAGTAAATGAAAGAGAGAAGCAGACAGACACACACCCAGAGGAAAATAAAATTCCTTTGATTGCCTGAAGAGTCATTATCTCCTCCTACACTACTAATATATAAGGGAACTTCAGAAATTTGGAGGAAATTCTCATCATAATTCCATTTTGACAAGATTTCTAGACCCTCTTCCTATAATAATAATAATGTAAATAAGCCTTTTTTTCATTTTGAAATGAGAGGGTAAGAACCATCTCTGAAATAATTATATTTCAACCATGAACGCAAGAGCAATTTCTTTTTATGAAGCAGATCTAGACAAGCAATTTCTTTGCAATACCTCCGAGTTTGAGACGGTGGAGCTGCAGGGAGTAATTCACAGGCTTCTGGGTAGGACAGCTGTAGCAAATACTGAGTGATTGGTGAACCAAGATGGCTGAGATTCATTAGATGACCATTAGGGTGTCAGAAGAGATTCACTCTCCTAGCCACCTATGTTATTTAATGCAGAGGAAGGCTCTGTCCACTTTTAAAGACATATTTCTTGAGCACCTGCTAGGTGCCAAGCACTGTTAGAGATTCCGGTTAGTTCTGGGAAAAGAGTGGTTGAACACATGAATACACAGACATCTGTGCTTTTAGGGAGCACAAATTTTGTTTCAAATTCAATTAGAAGGATACACAGAATGTCATGCTACTTAGCACTTGAAAGCGTGAGGCATACCTTGTATGGATTTCCTCTGTGGGTGTGTGCAGGAGAGGCAGAGCAAAAAGTTTTATTGTTGATCACCTATTCAGGCAGAATTCCAACCAATTTGTTGTAAACAGCTAATATTTAGTTTCTACATTTCAATAGTTAGAGAATGAAAATGTTACCTGCAAGATGGCTCCTGCATGTTGATGGAATGCTCACACTTGCCATGCATGCAGAAACCATTGTAATGCTCGGGACAAGGTATGTGATGCTCTCTGGCACTCTCTTCTAGCTTGTTAGCATTCTCTGTGAATACAGAAAAACACAAGCACCCCTGTAAGCACCATCGTGGCCTGGGAGGATCACGTAGAATGAAGATGCGATGCTATCGTCAGCAAAGAGATTGAAAAGGGAAAGAACTAAAAGACCGTACATCAGAAATTCTGAAAGATGAACATCTTGACCATTGTGTTTAGAGGAGAAACTGCAACATTACCCGGTGCTTCATATGCTTTTATGCAATGTCCTACATCTCTCACAGTCAGTCATATTTCTGTGAGTTGTCAGGCAGCTTTAATTTTCCTTGTGTTGAGACTGTACATTGATCATAAAATAATCTAAGAAGAAACATCTTCTTTTGTTTGAATTTCAAAGTCCAGCATAATGTCCCTGAGAGTAAAATGCTCCAATACCTTGATACTTTCTCCATGTGGGAGCTTAAAAGTTACAATATGACTACTTCCAATTGTGAAAAAGATGTTTTCTAAAAGCAAATGCAAATTTCAGCAGATGTTTTCTTTCAGGCATCTTTTATCATCTGCTGTGAACATGAATGTGACTAGAACCCATACATTTTTTATTGCCAAAATAAAGCTATTGAAAGAGCCAAAGCCATTCCAGAATCACTTATGTAGATACTCAAACAGTACAAACTGAATACTGTAAGTATATTTCAATGCCAAATATTTGGCCTAGTTTAGCAATATTACATGAAATTTAAACTTAGCAAAAAGAAAGAAATGTTCTTCATGACAAAGAAGTATACCTATTAGAAGGTAAGTTCCATATGTTTTCTGAAGATTCTCTAATGGTGTTTAAATCTTCATTTTTTTAACCTCTGTTGATCCAGATATGATTGTCTTGTACCTGTAACACTAAGTCAAAGCGGTGTTTCGGGGTTATGTATATGTTAATCTTCTAATTGAGAGTTCTATAATTAAAACTTGATAATCTTGAGAGTTCCTCCCTAAATACATGAGAAACAGAACTGTTTTTGTCTTCAATCTAAATGTATTCATAAATATTAATTTGTTATCAGTAATGGGAGAATCTGCATGAAATACTATGTTTGTGGAATAAAGTATTTCCTGTTATCTGTCTGTTAGGACATACTTTTTATTAAAGCTAATCCTTTTAATTTTTTTCACAGTTATGGATAGTGAGCATATTCCTCAAGAGAAAAACTTCCTTTGGCATCAACGAAAGAGGCAAACTCCTTATTTTTAAGCAGAGCTGTCAAATAGCTACACATTTTAAGATCCAGGAACCATCACAAAACATTCATGTTTGAACTAAGTTGTTAAGCATGTTTAGTGCAGGGATACTTAAGTATTCTGGGAAGATGTCTAATTTTTTAATTACTATACCCAGATTAGTGCTCTATGTGGTTTACCATGAAGATGACAACAAATTTGGAGACCCCATTTATTTGTTCTCTGTGTCTCATTAGTTATGCTGTCAGCTGATCCTTTTTGCATTACAAGATCCCATCACTGATATTACTGCCATTAAACTGAGTGCACGATTCCCAGGCAGCACAGTAAGAGGATCCACAACTCTTTCTCATTTGGTTTCCTAACCATTCCTTCAGGCTATTTTGGAATTGTGTGGCATGGTGCTTTCAGTAGCACACTGCCGTGTCGGTAAACAAAACTCAAGGGGATAGTGGTGGATAAGATTTCCATTATGTAAACAAGGGTACTAAAATGTACTTCAACATATTAAAATGTATTTGGATGAAATTTTCATTATTCACACGTGACCACCTGTTTGGATACATGTTGAAATGGTTATGGTCATTCATGAATCCGATGGCCAAGATGGGCTTGTTCTATGCCAGGACCAGGGGCTACCAGCTTGAATGGTCAAGCTGTGCACCAGCTGTTTAAAGGAGACTTTAGCAGTGGGGCTTGTCAGCCCCACTGCTGAAGTAATGGACCAGCACTGATTTTCACTCTTATTTCTGAATCTTCTCCCATAGCTAACTATCCAATGCTTCTATTCAGTGTTTGTTAGTAACCCTTGAGTACTCCGCACACCTGCGACTGGAGAACTTTCTGTGACTTCCCTACTTTTTAGTTCTTCACGAGGTTTTTCAGTCATAGTGTTTTTTTGAACCGCCTTTTAAATTCCTATTTTCTGTCAGTTAAAAAAAATCAAGGAGTTTCCTTCTTATGTTGCACAATTATGTTCAATTCAAAAGTCACATTTCAGACTATTTTATTTCCACGGGGTTTCTCCTCTCATCCCAACAGTGTTTCTGGGTGTCGGCTGTAGCCACGGTTATGAATGGAAGCCCAGGGCAAAATGAGAGCCTCAGCAATGCTAAGAGCTGGATATTTCCAGGAATTCATTATCCAGTCAGGTTGATCAAGTGAGATGGGAACAGTTTCCATTACATAAAAAAAGCATACAAAATGAAACCAAACAAAAACTGCTAATTAGTTTTTACCAAGCTTGGAGAGCTCAGTTATGCTTCTGGTAGCGTACCTTACTGTCAAATAAGAAAGTGGTGAGGTTGAAATACATGAGTAGAAGAAATGATTCCTGGGTAAGAGAATGAGAGATCATCAGTATATGTCAACAAATTTATAGTCAATCCAACTCATAAAAGAGTTGATTGAAAACCTGCATACATAATCACTTCTAGTAATGTGATAGACATATTTTAGAAATGAGATCTAAGTAGATTAAGAAGAGTAGATACACAGAAATCTAATATCAACCAAATGTTTGAGCATGGTAAATGTTTGTGATTGTATGCATCCAGATCCCTGTAATAACAAGGCATTTAACGATTTAAGATTACATAAAGCCGAAACTTTGGCAGTCTTCATGCTTCCTCCTTTTCCTGAAGATTTAGACATTGATTTCTCTGTCTTTCATTTTGAAAGCAATTTAATATAAGGGTTGCACATTCTTGTCAGAGAGACAGTGGCTATGGCTAAAACTCTTCAAGTCTGTTTATAAACCTCATTCAGTTTCCTGTTTAAATGTTTGCAAATGGTTTGTTCTGAAAGAGATCCTGACCCCTTAAAGAAAATTTCAGTTGAAATCTGAGTTACTCACAGTAGAGCTAATGAGGCTGAGTCCTCATTGCTACTGAACACTCGAGTCAAGAGCTGTACAAGTGGGTTGCTCTCTACACAGCAACACAAATGGTGCTTTCAGGGTAAGAGGCAGGAGAAGCTAAAGAGAAAGTCAATGTCAAGGCCCTGCTGTTCCACAAGTCAAACTGCATAAGTGGGTAGATAAGGTTGAGCTGGATATAGTTGTCCAAATACTTAACTCAATGTGTGTGTGTGTGTGTGTGTGTATGTGTTTATGAGCACCAGCACCCACAGCATCATGATGACTCTTGCTTTCCTTTCTTCAAAAATGCAGAAAATAAGATCCTGTAGGGAAAATCAATCTATCAAAACAACACACTATAAATCAAACCAGATAATGTAAAAATGGAGGGAAATTATCAATATAGCTGTGGCTTTTATACAATTTGAGTTGTCAATGTGAGACTTACGAGTAAAGGGGTGGAGTTTAGCCTCTCAGTCAAACCTCATTTGGAGGTTTGGAGATAGAAAGCTTGTTGGAGATGCGACACATGCTCACTCCCTGGGAGGCATTACTGACTACAAGCCTGATGGAGCTATGCTGATGCAGCCAGACCCCTAGTAGCTGGAGAAGCCATGTGAGACCCCTGCCAGGACTAAGATGCTTCTATTGCCACTGGATCCACAAGACTTCCCACCCACTGGCCTGTGATCTTCCTGTCCATTGCATGTGTTTTGTGAGTGTAAGGAGGAATTTATGGCCTAGTGTTGGACATATGGGATAATGTTGGACTTACGGACTTGATCTGCACTGGGCTAGGAAGTTTTCTTAATGTACAACTACTCTTATATATTCAGCTCTTTCCTATCCACATGAGTGTCTATGAGTTTGTTTCTCTAGTCTATCTGGACTAACACAATAGCTCAAGAAAAAGCAGTCCCCTCAGGAAAAGGGGTAGGGTTTGGCTAAAGAAATTCCTTAAAGTCACCTACTCCCATCTATTCAAGTGGTCTCCAGGGTGGTAGACCCTGAGAAGACAGCTTGGACTGCCACTCTCAGAGTTCCAACTGTAGTGATGGAGACAACAGTGTCCAAGGTTATCAACTCTTCACTCACTCAAACCATTTTGCTCTCATTTTTATGTTTTGCTCTTAATGGTCTTAAAATTATTTGACGTACATGGTACCTACAGGTTGGGAATGGCTTGAGCAGTCCAACATGAATATCTTATCCATCTGACTATTATATATATATGTGTGTATATATATGTATATATATATGTATATATATACATACACATCTCACTTGAATGAATTGAATGGAGTGGAATATCTGGATGTTTATTAGGCAAGTGCCAGTCTTCTAGTCCAAATAATGAGATTAAAACATGCACCTAGCGAACCAATCCACAGACTGCAAGCCACAGGGAGGTCTTTTTAGGGTTGGTCAGATAATATTTCTCTAGGGATAAACCTATTTTGCCTTAAGCAAGCATTTTTTTTCTTTCACATATATACAGATCTCTTAGGCCACCGAAGAGCCAGGAGGAATAAGAATTTATGTCAGAATTTTAGAGTAAGTGGGGAAAAAAAGGTTCTAAGGTAATGGGAACATCAAGGAGCTAGTGACTATTTTAGGAAGACATAATTCTACTGCCTATTTTTAAGGACTTATAACAGTTCTACATGGGAGTGGGTGGAAGTAGTGAGTTTGGGTAATGCTGGAAAAGACACCATTTCTCAGGGGGTGTAGCAGAGTAACTGTGTGATTGTGACTGGATTATTTCAAATTTATAAGTTCCTCTGGTTTTAAGAGTAATATGTATTATTATAAATATGTGTTTATAATGTATTTTTATATATACTGATATTTACTTGAAATATATGTATATATTCTGGAAGATAGAAGTAGAGAGAAGTCTGTTATTTGGCTATGATAAGTGAAGAGATGTAATACTGTCCTGAGTGAAGTGGACCTTTTTTTTCATAGTATAAAACAAACTACATTTTTAATATGTATGTAATACAAACATTGTGGCATAAAATAACTGTCTTTTGTATAGTCTCCTTTGCAGAGTAGTACATTTTTATCTATCTCAAATTTTGAAATCCTGCTTTAATACCACAGATAATTCTTGATAAGTATATGCATTTGAGTTGTACAGTTGGTTTATTATCTTTTCAAATATACCCTCTGTTGAGGACACAAAAAATCCACCCCACTTTTTCTGTCACCCCATAATTTTCCATTTTGAACACATATTATTTACAACTGTAATATATTTAATGACCAGGTCTAGTGCCACTTGCCACTGAGTTGATTCCAACTATATTGACTTTATAAGAAAGAACAGAGATTCTGAAACTGTACATCATTACAGGAACACACTTCCTCTGCTTCCTCCCATGTCGCAGCTGGTAGAGTTGAACCAGTGATCCTGCCACTTAAAACTTAGTGCTCCAACAGAAAGGACAGCAGAATTCCGTCACTGAAATAGTCATATATGAAGGACTACCCAAAATAAAACAAAATTCAGTTTAGCAGAGTAGAAATTTTGAAGTATGCATTTTTCCTGCTAGTTAGTTCATCCAAGGTTATCTCTGGGAAGGTTGTCTCTGGTCACAGATTTTTTTTTTTTTCAGAAAAGTGGTGATGATGGAACCTCTTTTTTTGTGACGGCTGATTTAAGAGAACAGTGGATGGCTGTGAAATTTGTTTCCTGCTCAGGAAAAATGCCACGGAAACTGTTGTGATGTTGAACACAGCTTATGAGGGCAGCACTATGGGAAAAACTCAAGTGTATGAATGGTTTTGAAACTCACGTTTCAAAAAAGGTGAAATGTCATTTGATGACAAATCTTGTTCTGGATATTCATCAACTTCCCAGAGGGAAATGTCAATGCGTCCTTAGTGCATTTGGAGTTCATTTGACCAGGTCAGACTGTTAAGTAAGATTTCTATTTAGAGGTTCTGAAAAGATAGCTGACACTGGCATTCCTCTCTTGCCTCATGAACCTTACTCACCTGACCTCACTCTGTGCTTCTTTTTTTCTTTTTTTTGCTGTGAATGAAGGTGGACATGAAAGGACAACTCTTTGAAGACTAAGATGAGGTAAGAAAACAAACAAACAAACAGAAACACCAGGGAGGTGCTGTTAGCCATTCAAAAAGATGAGTTTAAAAAATGTTTCCAAGAATGGAATCGCAGATTCCATTAAGTGTAATCAAGAGTACTTTGAAAGTGATAAGGTTGTTTTGTAAAAACATTTAAATACATGATTTTGAAAAAAAAATCTGTTTTGGGGGTGTACCCCTCATACCATTATACTCTCCATGACTACTTAATTTTAATTTTACTCTTTTCCATCATCATACCTTGAAAGCAGTTTGAAAATACTTTCATTTTACTAATTAGAAAAAGACAGAAAACATGTTTTCTTTACATTTATATTGACTTTGTCCCTGAGACAGGAATACATCATGGATTTAGATATAAACAATTGTCCCTGTTGCTGATTAGTGTTGATTTTAAAGAAGATATATAATCCTTGTGATGATATCTTTTATTTATTTTATCAGGAATAGGCATCTGAGGTTGAAGGAAAACATCTTATCTGGTTTGAATTGCAATTGAGGATTTTTATAGACCAGAAAATTGCTCTTATTTAACAGGTTTTGAATGTAATACAATATGAGTTTTTGCCACTTAATAAATTTCTTAATAGCCTCTCCTGCTGTCATAGTTTCTTCAATGCATAGTTGAGAAGTCTTTCTTATTTTAAGCCTCCAGGACAGAGACTCCAATGAGAATGCCAACCACAAGATACAGACTACCACAAGGGAATGGGGGCATGTAAGGGCATAATCAACTCTCAAGTTTTTTAAAGATTTCAGTCATAATATCCTGAGTTATTTGGCCCCTGAAAGATTTACAAAAAGTCTCCCAAACAGAGCTAGAGTTCTTCAAACACATCAAATAGAATATTTATTTTATAAGTTGAACATCACTATTTTTTCTCTTTTCAGAAGAGGAATTAAAATGACTCGGATCCTAAGCCATGCAAATTAAGTAGTGGTCAGTGTGGGAGTGGATGGTTGGGACAGAGAGAGGCATTTCTTGTCCCACCCCTCACCAGGAACTAATAAAAAATGTGAGATGTAATTATTCCAATCACCACTTTCATATATAAATATTTTTATAAGACATCAAGTTAAAATAAAGTGAGAGAAAACTAATTTTCAGGTTACCACATTCCCAGGCTAAGCCTTAATGATATTATTCAAGAATTGGTTGAATTTAAATTGGAAAAAGTACCAGCACTGAAATATACAAAGCAATTTGGGGACTGGAATGATTGAAATGCAACAATGCTGGATGGTTATTTGCATGGGTTTTTATTACCTCAGTTTCCACTGGAAATATATTTACATATATAAAAGTTGAGAAACTATGAAATCTTGGGAGAGAATGTTTAATGCAACATTTTCACATATACTATCCAAATGCAATTATTTTAATTAAGGAATCTGACTTAATAAAGCTTACTCAGATTTATGTATAACTTTTGGACTTCCAAGGAAAAATAAACAAACTGGGAGGACTTTTTACCAGTTCTTCTTGTTTATTATTGGGGCAAAGAAAGCAGAACCTAGCCACTTGCTCTGTCTCCAGACTTAGAAATGTCCTGGGTTTGAATGGCAAGCCCTCAGAAGAGAAAGAAAAGGGCAGGTCACTGGGAGAAACTGTATTCTTCTGTTTCTAATGGTCTTTTTCAAACGTCGCCATTCAGTCAAGAACCTATTAACTCTCAGCAAGTAAGTAACTCCTATAGATTTAGAGGATTTACCTTGAAGACCTTCTAAAAATTACAGTATTTCATGGAACTTTAAATGTCTTTGACAACACCTCAGTAAATATCAGGTCTTGGGAAGAGGTAGGGATCTATGGTTCATTAGCCTCTCGGGAGCCCAGAGCTAGAATTGCCTAAAGCTTATCTGGAGCAATTTCTACAGCTATTCCCACCGTGTTTTCACTGAAGCATTCATCTTCACTTCCAAGCTGCTCTTCAAAGACACAGTCTCAGTTGGCTATAAAACTAAGAGTAAAAAAGAGACGAAGCCATTTAGGCACAGGTTAGCTTATAGCCTTGTTTATTTCTTCTTAAACTCAAGCTATGCTTTTCTGGTCAAATTTATTTGCTTATTGGCTCATCTGAGACTTCTTTCTGACTGCATAGCTTTGGGGACAATGTTGAAAATGACAACTCGGGGTGGCAGCAGAAAGAAGTAATCGAATCAGGTTCTCTTCCAGGTGAGCTTTCTGGGCGGTGTGAGCCAATCTATTTTGTTCTTGATAGGCTGCTTATGCAGAACTAGGCAAATTGCTAAAATAAGCCTTCTCAGGTGACATATTTATTTTACTCTGTGACCCTGGCATGACTAACTAGCACAGAGTGACGAGGATTTTGGCTGGAACACTCACGGGAACATAGAGGCAACAAGGATTTTAATAATGTAAAGAAGGCAAAAAACAAAACAAAATCCAAACTCCCAAATCAGAAAAATCCTGCCTGCCACTATTTTTAATACAAATATTTATTGAGTATCTACTATGTGTTTGATACTGTGATTTAACCTTATATGATGATACACTGGATGTTAGTATCATGTAATATATTGTCTTCCTGTGGACTTGCATGTCCTTTTCTAAGCCCTACCAAGAAACTTTGATTTATAAGAGATGATATAAATACATGAGGGAGGTTTTAAAAAGTTCGCAGAATTCATTACCTTTGAATTCTAAATTCCCCTGAATTCTTTTGACGACCCTTCATATCGACACTTACTTGGAAAACATGTACTGTTGCTAGCCTTGTGTTAATACTAATGTATAGCAATACATCACTTTTATATCACTTCAAGGTAGCTTCATGAAAGCCCCACTCTATAGAGATGATAAAATGAAGCTCATCGAGGCTCATTAACTTGTCCCAGTCATTTACAATCGTGATAAGCACAAGTGGGGTGAAATTCAGGACTGCCGCTTTGCCGCTCACACAGTTAGGAACAGGACTGCATTTGACCTTCCTATTTCATTTTTTGATTATTTTCCCTCTATCACTGCTCATCCCAGTTGCACCCTGTCACTGCTCTGGAAACCCGCTTTAGGCACAGGGCTTACAAGACAGGCTGATAACCTCCAGGCCGGCCACTCAAACCCAACAGCTGCTCTGGGCAAGAAACAGGGAGCTTTCTACTCTTGTAAAGAGTTCCTGTCTTTGACACTCACAGGAGCAGTACTACATTGTCATAGAGAATGCACTCTACTTCAGGGGATGGGGATGGGGCGGGGGATCTGACTAAGTCTAAGACATCATGAATCTCAGCCATCCTGTCCTCCACAAGGATCTCTACGTCAAGACTCTCCTTTGTTGTCTGCCTCTCAATCACTTCTTCACATGATGTGGCCTGACATCAGCATTTAAATATTGTTCTGGTATTCCTCTTCTTAAACTAAAATCTTCCTGGGTCTGTGTTTAGGGATAACCCTCATGTGTTTCCCTTTACTCTCATACCCTGATCGTTCATAATTCTGACCAAGATCAACATTTTCATTGCTAAAAATAAAGGGTCTCTTCTTAGATCTCGATTGCTTTCATCTCTCAGAAATACTTGTCAGAGTGGCCTGCTTTCCCTGTGGAATTCTCTCCTCCCCAGAGGTCCTGTGTTTGTGGTTCTTCCTGGTTTATTTAGCAGGCTCATCCTTTTCAACAGTTCCCTTAAATGTTGTCACTTTCATAAGGTTCTTCTCTTTCTCTTTCTCCCCAAAACTGTTTTATTGTGAATATTGTTTCATTTCATTGAATGAAATCCCCACCATGGAACTTCCTTCCCATGCTTCCTGCTTCCATTCCTTTTCCTTTGCAAACCCTTCCTGTCATCTAGATGTTCTCATGTTTTCGCGCATTACACATCTTCCCTGAGAAGGCTCTTCCTCACAACAGGGCTCCGTTTTCACCTCATTCCCATGGACTCTCAAACACTGACCATTCAGCCCCACGTGCTCTGTGGGCATTAGATCTATATATCCAAGGCTTTGCTCACTCACTCAGTGACCCCAACCAGAAATCTCAACTTCACTCTCAAATTGATCACCAAGTCCTATAAGTTCTACTTCTTAAATAGCTCTCATATTTGTCTGTTTTCCGTATTTGTTACATTATGTCTCTTTAGGCTGGAGTAATACTTTCTCTCAGTTTTTTCACCCTGTATACAATATTTCCCACATTGACACCTAATTAATCTTTCTAGGAAAACAGTTACATCATAACTACCTTTATACACTCCCCAAGGAAATTCCTCATTATTTCTTGATTCACCTGTCTCCAGTATTGCACTCTACAAATCAATTTTCTACACTATAATCTGAGTATTTAAAAACAATAAAAATGACAACACAAGAGCATAATGATATGCTTGATAATACCGAATGTTATCAAGAGAGATCAGTCCATGGAGAAAGAAATCATGCTTGGTAAAGTAAGTCATCAAAAGGAGGATGACCATGAACAAGGTGGGTTGACCCAGTGCCTGCAACAATGGACTCCAACATAGCAACAGTGAGGCTGGTACTCAGGACAACAACAAGGGAGACTGGTGTAGGACAGGACAGGGCTTCCCTCTGTTGCACCCAGGGTCAAGATGAGTTAGAATTAACTCCCGGGCACCCATGAGCAACCAACAGGCAGAACTCCCCAAGGAAGCCCTCTGAAACTGTCCTCTCTTACCTTCCAATGACTCCAAATTTAACATTACTAAGAAGGCCATGCTGAATCTGTCACAGCATTTTCGTTCTCACCTCTTGCAGATCTCTTGCCTTTTCTAATTTCTAAGTAAAAGGTCAGTGGTTTGAACGTACCAGCCGCTGCACAGAAAAAAGACGGGAGGTCTCCTTCTACACAGACCACCGCCTTGAAAACCCTACAGAACCAGTCTCCTCTTTGCGCTGGGTTTCTACGAGTCTAACTCAGTGTGTTTGGGGTATTGTGTCTGCTTCTCCCTACCTGCCCCTCCCCTCCCCCCAACCAGGTGCTCTCTCCATCTAGCAGCGAATAGAGCCCAGAGGTGGTGATGTATATTAAACATATACATTTAAATTAAGTCAAAGTTCTCCTATAGACACAGTTATATAGTCTAAGCATGTCAGAAAATTATCCAAAGGAGCTTAATATTTTTGTCATAGGAACAACATTTTGAAAGTAGCTGAGGGTAATGGGAAGGCCCTGAGAACAAGGAAGGCCTGTGAGAGAGACGGGCTTCTCTTCCGGTGAAGAAAGAAATCAGGAGACCATCTTGTTTTAAAAATTAACACCTCCTCTGTCATTCAGGGAGGTGTTATTCCAAAAGGAGGAATTTAAAATCATTTGAAGACTGAAGACTGCAGGAAACACTATACTTTTCAATAGAAATACTGTTATCTATATGTAGACCATGGCTAAGAGATCACATTGGAGCCACAGAGAGCTAATTCTGAATTTCCGGGTTATAATTTGGTCATTAACTATGTGCGTTCAGCATTAACCAGAAGCAAGAAAAATTGGTCACAAATTTTTGAGTGCAATAAAAAAGAAACCTTAAAACTAAAATGAAAATAGAAAACAGACAATGCACTTTAAAATAGAAATTGGAATTATAAAATCAATGAAAAATATTTCCGCAGAAGTCTGTTTCTTAATACACTCATGCATTTATTCTTGTACTTACACAATATTTTATGGTAATAGATGATGAAACCAAAAATATATATTCAGACAGTCCTGATATTGCAATGAGTAAGGCCCATAGTGATCAGCTTGTCTTTCTATAAAAGCACTCTAGAAAGAATTGGAAAGCTATTATGGTTTCCTAAAATAAGAAAAAAGCTATAGCCTTTCCTCTTTGATAGCCTTCCTGAATAGAATCTCAAAAGGGATTGAGAAAAAAAGCTTGTGCAGTAATGTAAAATTTTCTATGGAAACAGGCTTATAACTGGACTTCTATGTTATAAAAAAATAAAACTAAGTAAATAATTCCATGTATAAGCTGGTAAAAGCACTTCTAACAGCTAAAAATGTATTATAAAGTATTTGGGTACACTACTTAAGGCACAATAATTCTAAACATTATTAACTCCTTACCATAAAAAGTCCAGAGAAGCAGAGTTGAGAATATTTTGCAATGCTAGATAGCTGAACAGCATGTGGACATACAGTCCTTTAGTATTTGAATGTTGCAGACATTTTGAATACTCTCCAGAGATCTGACATCTCAGCGAGATTTATGCATGTACGGGTGTTTATATAAACAAAATTCTATGACTTCTGTGTTCTCAACTCAGCTCTGTGACCCATCTTGCACAGAGTGAAAGAGTGACCAATCCAGTACCAAGTTCATGATTGTTGAGAAACTTGAATCCATTTTTTTCTAGATACTAGTTGTTATGCATTTTGATCAATTTCTGACTGAAGACGGTTGAATTCTTCAATTTCTGCATCACTAAAGTCAGTGGTTGGTGCATGAATTTGAATAAAAGTTGAAATGACTGAATTACTGTGTAAATATTATCCTATCACCGCATTATACTTCAAGGTAGATCATGACATGTCATTTTTTTTTGTGATGAATGCAATGAATTTGTCATTCCTGGCATCATAAGTAATATGATTTTCTGATTCAATGGTCAAGACCAGTTCATTGAAATTGATTAACTTTTAGAATATCGATCTTCAGATGTTTAATTTCATTTTGACCCTTCCATATGCCCTATATTTATAGTTCATGCATTCCAAGTTCCAAGTACGAATTGTTTTCAGCTGTTTCTTTTCATTTTGAGTCGTGCCCCATCAGCAAACGAAGGTTCCATAAAAATTCCAGAGGTCTCTATCTTTGCCCGTATGGAAGGCTCCACTTTGAGAAGGCAGCTAGCTCTTCCTGAGTTGTATTTTGAGAAACTTTTGATTCAGGGAATCATCTTCTAGAATGATCTCAGACATTGTTTTACTTCTATTCATTAGAATTTCAGTAACTGACAGTGTCGTGATAGTAGCTTTAGGGCTGTTAGTAACTAAAACCACTGAGGTGGATAGTCTAGGCTTCTTAATCTGGAAGTTCTGCTAAATTTTTTTCCCTTTGGGTGACCCTGCTGGCATTTGAAATATCTGTGACATAGCTTCTAGCGTCCCAGAAACACACAAGCCACCATTGTTGCAGAAACTGACAGACAAATGGTAGAAAGGCACTGCAAGCACAATCCATTAACAGTGGGATGATCTCTGATGAATAACGACATTAAAGAAGTGATATTGAGTGCACCTTTAGTGTCCCAAGATTGCTATTTTAAGGGAAATACTGCCTATTCAAATATAGAATAATTTTCAATAGCTGATCAGAAAGAGATTTCCAGATCTTGGTCATGATCAACTAAATTGGCATCATCAGGCAAGGAGTGAGAAGCTTTCTTTTTGCAAGTACTTTGGGTAATTCTGGTGATCTGGAAATATGAAAAGCACTCGGTCTTCTACTGTCTCGTGGTGATGCATACAGTCCGTGGTTAAGAACTCAACTAAAAGACTGGCAATTCAAATGCAGCCAAAGGCATTGCTGAAAAAGGCCTAGGGATCCACCTCCATAAAGATCACAGTCAAGAAAGGAAGTTCTCTTCTGTCCTACCTGGGATTGACCCTACAGAGACTGGTGAGTTGAGGTGATCTGAGGCTAGGTTTTCCTGCTCTTTGGGCCCCATTTTCTTCTCCTGATAAACATCTTGATAAATGCCTAGTTCCAAGCTTATGTCATTACTTCTGCAAACTAATCTGCAGTCTACGAGTATGTGAGAGCAAGATTTGTCTCTAGCAAATCTTCTCACAGCTCCCTTGGATGTGACAGGACATCATCAGGGCCCTTCAGGTTGATCTTGCTTGTCAGCCTGAACAGTTAATTTCATTTTCAAATATCTTTCTCTTTGGGGAACCTAATGTCCAAAGAATGTGCCATGTGCTTGTGATAAATGCCAAAATTTGTGGAAGATTTCTAAATTTGTCAAACCTCAAGTCTCTTGAGGCCAACTTTTTTTTTTAAGGGACAGGCTCTTTATTTTCCCCCCAAAGCCTCTTTTTTTTTGGGGGGGGGGTATCACTGCCCTCAGGTGGTGGGAGTAGGAGGCCCAGCCTTTGCTCTGGAATTGAACCTCCAGCCCAGTGGGCCGCAGTCCCGCGCACAACCACTGTGCCACCGGGGCTCAGCCCGAGGCCAACTTTTTAAAACCTCTTTAAAGGCTTCTTTAGAAGATCTCATTCAATACTTCAAAGAGATTCCCGGGTGAAAGCAAAGGAAGCATCCACTTGGACTGTGGAACACAAGGACACAGCGAGGAAAGGAGCTAATGCCATGGTTTATGAACGGTGAACTCCCAAATGGAAGAAGAGGAGCATGGGTCTTTCGGTGGTGTCTGTTCCAGGTCAGCTGGTCTGTGGGAAAGTGAATGTCCTAAGAGAAATTAGTGGGGCAGGAAATAAGGCAAACAGAGAAAGGAGAACAAATGGAAGTGAGACCACCCTTTGCGTCATGGTGACAACCGGGAGAAATCGGCTGTAGCACACGCAGCTGTTGGCAGCACAAAGGAAAGGGACAGCCTTCTGGTTTGTGGGCCTGGGCAGATACTCACTTGTGCTTCTAAGCTGCAACCCGTACTGGTAGAAGACATGCTCTGGCAATGAGTTTTCCACGGGGAGTGCTTTGCATGGACTACTACTTCAGAGCAGGCTTCATGGGCAAAAAAGAAATCTGTACTTCAGTTTGAGAAAATGTAAGCTAGAAAATGCTGTAGGTCACTTGGTTTGCCCAGTCTTTAAAAGACTAACTTCCTTTGTGAGATGCCAAGAGAAGCCGGCTCATAAATTCATTTGACTCTGAAAGATCTCTCCTCTTTTGACAAACATGTTTGTGAGATTATTCCACCAAACTCCACTCAGGGAAACTATGGCATCCTCCAACTTGCCATCACACATAGAAAAAGATCGTCTTTAATTGTAGTGACAGGGGGCAGTTAGACAGATCCCAGTGACCCACCATACCCTACGGGTGAAAAACAGTCAAGCTGTCATGACTCCTGTTACCCAGTCAAGGCCCCTGAAAATCTGCAGACACATTTACCTTTTCTAAGGACAAACACTTTGCATTATTTAAAGGTACTCACTCCATGGTTCTTAAGAGAAACTGGCGCAAAGTGGGTTTCCATTGATTAGCCTGAATCAAAACACAGATGAACATTATAAGTATAGGAGATGCACTTTGCAGTCACCTGTGCTCAGGGTATTGCCAAGGTGGCACAACTGAGTGCCTGGAGGTTGTGTGTGTCAAAGGGCCAGTGAGGTGTCCGTAGGGCACAAAGACTCTTGGTGATGTAGGTGACAAGGTCAGATGCATGATGGAGAAGTCTACTCAGTTCAACAGTATGCATGTATGCAGTGTGACAGAGCTAGGGACCGCAGTAGAAGTGATACTTGCATTTCCATTACCTTCAGTGAAAAACAAAAGACAAAAGAGTACAAACGTGTTGCTCACCGTTAGCTACAAGAAGGATCTCTGAAAATGACACAAAAAGGGCAAGTGCCAGCAAAAGTTGGGGGTTGTTGTATACAGTTCTCCTGTGTGAGGTCATAGTCTTGAGAGTGTCATTAGGGTGGATTCACATGTATTTATAAAACTGGTGTAATCACACGATAGTAAGGAGTCTTGGAGGCACAATCATGAAGCACCAGCTGGGAACTTCACACTTGTCATTTGTTTCCCAGGAGAAAGATGGGCAGTTTGTTTCCGTAAAGGTTTGCAGCCTGGAGAACTTTGGGGGGCAGTATTACTCTATCTTTTCCTATCAAATCAATTTACGGGGGGCTCTTATAAGCTGTCATCACAATCCATACATATGTCCATTGTGTCAAGCACATTTAGTCTTATGGTACCTAAAAGGGTACCATAAGTTGGAATTGACTTGACAGCAATAGGTTTTATCATATGATCATAACTGACTGTGGTAACATGAACTTATTTTGCATGGATCTTCTACCCATAGTCATTGCAATTACCAAGAAATAACTGGGAGGAAGTATAAAAATAGAGATAATTTGGGCTGAGCCCCAGTGGCGTAAGTGGTTGAGTGTGGGACTGCGACCTGCAGGCTTGGTGGTTCAAATCCAGTGGCAGCTCTCAGGAGCAGCTCTGGGTAGTGCCCACGACCACCAGAGGCAGTGATGCCCACAAAAAAAAAGAGATGATTTGAGCGTGGGGATTGATCAATTACTCCCTTCTGATGGGCATAAGAGTGTGTCATCTCCAAAGCAGGATAGGACCATCAAGAAAGTGGCATCGGCAGTGGGTGAGAGAGACCCTTGCTACAATGGTGGAGGCAGCCAGAGGCACCAGAGGCTACATCATTGAGACCATGAGACAGAGCAGGGGAACCAGAGTGAGGTTATGAGTTTTCCTACCAAAGGGGTTCTGTGGTTCAGAGAAATGTGGCTGGCCGGCAGCATGGCTGAGAGGAGGTGCTGCTCTGGATAAAGGATACTATCTGTATAATGTCTTCTGGTCCTGCCTGACTTGTGGTCAACTGTTAACATCTCTAATAAACCCCCGTGATCATTAAATATTGTCTGTGAGTTTGGTGTGGCCATTGAAATGACCTGTCCAGCACAGTAGATGGGTAGAGTGCCATACGAGGGACAGGTGGTGTTAGAGTAGACTACAGGAAGTGGGCAGGAAGAGGTGTGTCTGACTTCTACCTGCAGCAATCAGCCTTTGGAAGAGCTGAATCCCCGTTTTAGCCAGAGGAGGTCACAGTGACCCCTGAGCAATTTCCTTTCTGACCAAATTGAACTAAAGTGGTTAGAAGGGCTACAAGGAAAATGACCTCCTTTTAGTACTCAATATTATAAGATATTGCTGAGAAATAAATATAGTTGTCTGTGCCATGTGTATTTTCAAAGGTGAGTTTGGCATGAACATTCTGGATAAAATTAATAAAACATGAAATCAACTCACTTCTAAGTCAAGGTTTTCCTACTTTCACTAAGAAATAATTTCTGAGCAGAGTCTACACATCTTGAGCAATTTGATAGTGTTGAAAAGTTGCTCAATGTTGATTATACTTCTCGATTTTATCCTGCTACATGCGTTTAAACAGAAGAACGATGCTAATGAAGAGGGGTTAGCTAAAACTTTCCAATGCCGTGAACATCTGTAACAGATGTCCACATTATCCTCCACTTAACCTTTTACAGAGCCAAGGGAATACCCATCCACACGTTTTTTTTTCATGCCCAGTTGGATATATATTACTTGTTTCTACTATCAATAAAATCATATATCTAGTTGTGTTTTGGTTAAATAAGAGCCAAATATTTTATTTTATAATGTATATATAACTATATATACTAATGCTTGCATATGTATATATAAACTAATATGAGATGAAAGATTGATCTCAAACTAATATGTGACCTGAGGAATCATGGTTTATGTCTATTTTTAAATCATAATTATTAGCAATTCCCTCTTTCATTCAGAAGTGTCCTGGTTTGCATGATAAATTACGTAATCATCTGAGTATAAGGTTGTGGCCAAGTACCTGTAAGGCTTACCAGTCAGAACACATAAGTTGTCTTTTGAAGGTGCTCATGTAGAAAAGGTTACTTCATTTACAGTGAAGAAGAAATGTTGCAGAGGATAAGGACAGACTTTGGAAGGGGCTGCATTATTTCTGACTCATTAATTCACCTTCTAAGAAAATCAGATCCCCTACATTGTTATATGCTATAAAGTTAATGATGTAGCATTCTAGTTTTATTAGAAGCAAATGATAAAGAAAAAAGTGGACTTTTCACACAAAAAATTCAGTTCACACTTGGCATGTGATCTTGCACACTCTCTCTGTATTTTCTGCATATCTGAATAACCACTGCTCTCACAAACTCTCATTTAGAAAGTGCTGGAGTTTAGTCTATATCTTTTATGGATAGGAGATTAGAGCAATCAATTAAGAAAATTTGAAAATGAACTGTTCCTGTATTTTGAAGTGTTTTCCTCCAATCAACTGCATATCTTTTTTTATCTGGGACAATTCATTTTCCAACTCTTCTAAATAGCTATGGACTCGGTGTTTTTTCTTTCAGCTTTGAATAATTGATTTGCTTCTGGCACTTCCTTAATTACTAGTCAGTGATAATTTTGAGTGCAAAAAGTGCCCCAGAAATAGTTAAGGCTGTGAGGTGAGTAAAACAGTGTCTTTCCACTTGGACACCGTTTATGGCTTGAAATAAGTTATTAGCTAAATGGTCCTTTGTGATCTTATAGCACTAGTTTGCCTTTTAACAGGTCTAACAGACTCCCAGTGTATAATTTACACTCTTTAAGTACATGGTTAACCACTCAAGAAATCAATAGAGGTTATAAGACATGTACACATTTGAATTTGGAGAGAGTCAAACATCTATTTTGTCCATTAGAAATAGAACAGCTGCCATTTAGACTGAGGCTTACAGGGCACCACTTATTTTGAAATAGCAAAATCCCAGAATGGCCATGTCCAGAGATGGGCGTGAGCCCAGGACAGGCTTCAAACAAAGGGTTTCGCTTTTTGCTTTCGTAGCAGCCTACCCCTTTGAGTCTTGATGTGCAACCAAGAACATGGTCTTGGGGAACCCGGAGAAGCCAAGAAACATGCTTCCTTTTATGATATTTGTAATATAAGTAGCCCTTGGCCCGGTGGTTGATCATTCATTCATCTATTCATTCACCTCTGTGTGTCGATGGCCTCTCACGGATGGCATGCCGCACGCTATTTTATTGCTGACCTAAGTGTGCAGTGGTGAGTTAAAAGGGCAAGGTTTTTCCTTTTAGGCATACTTGTTGGAAACAATGTACAGAACCCAAAACAAAAAAAAAATGAAAGAGCAAATTAGAATGTTACAAGGAGAAGCAGGACGCTCAGAGGGAAATGGTGGGTGTGTGTACTAGGGAAGAGGAATGGTAAAGAGGCGCCAGGTGAGAAACCCGAGGAGAGTCCTTGACTAAATGAACACCTGCACCACAGAGGCTCTCATCTCTGCAAGTGGTTGCCGGAACCAGTCTTTCAGCAGAAGCAGAGTGGGTGTCAGAGGAAGAGGAGCAGAATGAGCCTGGAGAAGCCAGTAAGGGTCTCGCTATATAAAAATATGTACGCAATGCCAAGAGTACTGATTTATGCTACAGTGCACTGGGAAACCATTTGGGTAATTTTATACAGGTTTAACAATTGTGAAAAATGATTCCTTGAGGGGAAATGGAAGAAGCAGGAAGAAAACTTCTGACTCCTAAGGACCACATAGCAGGAACCCAGTGGAGTGGTAGAAGACAGGGTCTAGAGGGCTTGGCTCAGAGAGTGGTTGTGAGGGAAGGACACAAGAGGCATGGTGTGGGCTTACTAGGACTTGTTTATGTATTGGAGGAGTGAAGCAGAGATGAGGAAGTTCTCAGCTTGAACATCTGGGTAGTGCACTTATTCACAAAGGGGCACAGGGGAGGAGACATGGTCAAGCTCTACTGCATGGACATGACTGAAATCCCTTCTGAAGAGTTTTGAGACAGCATTGAAAACTCTGCTTATTGAATGTCTACAGAGAGATGATATTAGCTGGAAGTTATTCACAACTAGGAAGAAAGCACACCAAGAGTGAAATGTCTACTAAGAAAAGAGGAAAGGTGAGATGATTAAACAGAAATCTTAAGCTACGTGGTTCCCAAAGCAGGACAACAGACATTTGTGATTGCTTGCAAGGGATTTGGAAATATAAATTTAAAGACAATAAAATAAATATGACATGAAAGGGAGAAAATAGACAAGGAAGCAACATTAGTGAATAACACTTTTAAGTAAGACATTTTTTCTTTCTGAAAAAGAGACCACAAGAAAATCAGAATTCTTTAAGGAATATGGATGTATTCTCTTGAAGTTCCATTATGTATATAGGCCTGTTCTTTTGTCAAAAGCTGATTAAATGATATTTTTACACACCCATTACCATCATCACTCTCAAAAAGGGGCCCCCCAAGAAAATGATTCATTAAAAGAAAGGGGGGGAGGAGAAAGGGGAGGGTTTTTTTGTTTTGTTTTCTTTTTAAAGAGGAGCTTGTATCAAGGCCTCAAGTGGAAAATGTTGGGAAATGTATGTGGAAACATGTGTGCAAATGTGCTTGATACAAATGATGTACTGAATGTTGTAGTAGCGTAAGAGCCCCCTATAAAATTTTAAAAAAAAATTTAAAAATGACATTTTTACATTTGTTTAATACATTCTTTTGCAACCATACTTTTATTAGCAATAGCAAAAACCATAGGAATTACTAAGTTGCAATCACTGGTTGACATTAAGTTAACTGACTTTTGAAGACCTCATGTAAAACCATATGGCTTGGTCTACCTGACTGTACAGGCGCGCGCATGCGCACACACATATATTTATTTATTACATGTATTTGCATGTGTCTCTCATAATATATGTTCATCACAAGTTAGGAGGTTGATATGAGAACTATTTAGTTATTTGCTAAGGCATGCAGTAGTCTGACGGTAGAGTTAGTGCCAGAAGCTATGTTGTCTTATATGTGGTAGTAATTCTTTTTGCTTTAAAATAGTTTGGATTGATAAAAAGTTACAAAGACAGTATAGAGCTTTTTTTTTAACCCTTACCCAAGTTTTATTTTTTGTCTCATTTTACATTGTTTTCTCCATCATTTTTTAATGATAAAGAATTGAGTTGGGCATGTAGAGTTAGGGGGAAAATGAAAGAGGCAGTCATCTGGATAATTCCAGTCAAGAAAACAATTTTGTCTGGAAACTATAGATAATTGAGACAGACAGGTTTCTGTGCCTGGGAGGTCTCCATGCTTGTCTTCTTCCTCTCCTCCAACCTGGAAGTCTAGTTACTACCAAAGGTGGTTCACTCCCTAATGGGGAAGGGTGGATCTTTCAAGGGAAAGAATGTGGATATTTTTGAAGGCCAAACAGCTTGCTTTTTTGTGCGTGCGTGCTCTTTTTTCCCTTACAAACCAAAATATATAGAGTGTTTTTCATTATAAAGGCAATTCATATGCTTTTGAGAAAAAGTAAAAAATGGAGAAAGCAGAAAAAGGAATGGAAGTATTAAGACTGCCCAACTGATATAAAACCATCACTCAGCAGTCAATTTAATTACCTCTGTGATTTGTTTGTTTTTACTACATGCATTTTGTTGTGTTTTTTATGCTTACTGAGACTGGACCAGGGGCAAGGCATTCTTTTATTTTCCAGGCCAAGACTAAAAGCTGCTCTCAATAGTAGGAGGGCAGTTGAGTGGCTCATCGTGGTTTACTGCCGATAAGGAGGCCATTTAGTCTGTTACACTGGAGCGATTGACATTATTGTAAATTCTACTCTTCAATTAGATGGGTCAGTCGCTGATGGCACCGAGACAAAAAATGTTAAGGTCATGCTGGTGGGAGAGAAAATGATATAAACTTTCTAAAACTAATGTGCCAGCACTCGTATATTTAGACACTCAAAAGCTGACCAAAATATGTGCTGCAAAGGAACCCACTGCAACATTCTTAATAATGAGATGGGCAACTACCAACATTTTTAGCAGTACTGCAGTACTTAGATAAATTATAGTTTACCCAAATGATAGAATATTAAGGTAGAAAAGCTATTTATGATGACATAGAAAAATGAGGAGGGCAATAACAGATGTAATATGTGGAAAATGTGAAAACATTAAAAACATTAAAAATCAACTTGAAGGAAATTTGCAAAAATGTTTCACTGGGGGCGGGGTGGGGAAAATGTTACACTGTTGATATTTAGGTAGCGGAGAGACCATTATAAGATAAGGTGACTTTAATAATAAAAAGTTCACATTAATTGATAAAGATCATCAAGTGATTTTTTCGTTTTTTTCCCCCTCTGACTTAAAAAATAATGTTTAAGTCTTTGAATTTAAGAGTGTACTTTTAGTTAATTCCAGTTGGTCCTCTTTAGATATTTTTGTCTAATTACATATTAACAACCTCTATTAATTAAAAAAAATGTGAATTCTTACTACCCTAAATTTCTGAAAACTCCCATATTCACCAGTCATCTTCCTGTCCACAGTAGCCAAATGGAACTCATTGTGGCCATAAGAGACAAGTTTGTCCTTTCCGGGCTCGAACAACTTAGTAGCATAGAATAGGGGGTCTTTATAGAGACTTGGAACAATGAATCTCCCACTCCAATTAGTGAAGATGAACTGTGGCAAACAGAGGAACAGCTTTGGAGAGTCCCCAGATTCCGGTCTTCTTGCTTCTTGAACAAGTTGGGCCTATCTCTATACGACTCCAAACTAAACTCACTGCCGTCAAGTTGATTCTGACTCACAGCGGCTCCATGAGCCAGGGTGGAACTGCCCTTTGCCTTTAAGAATTGACTATTCTTTCTAAGAGTGGGAAGCTTTGCGTCTTTCTTCCACAGGGCAACTGATCGTTTCGAACTTTTCGTTAGCAAACCAATACACATATCTGTGTCACCCAAGCTGGTCTACAGTAACTTTTTTTTCTTAATCTTTATTTTTCTTGTAATATCTAAATTCTTCTCAGTATTCTACCAAGGATTCTGAAAATGGGGCTTGTTTGGTGCATTCTCATAATTCATATGATATATACATCAAAATCGTTTCGGTAATGGACAGTAGAAACTTGATAACCCTGAAAACAATCTCATTCCCCTTACAAGTGCAGGAGACATGATTAAGCCAACATTTTAAAAGAAAAAGTTTAAACTCTCTTCCAATGACTAGTTCTGGGACCTAAAGTAAAAGACTTGTACTTTTCTGTAGGTCATTGTCTTCCTCTGTAAGAAGGAAATGTTAATATTTGCTTCAACTGTAGTGTGAGAAATAAATCAGAGGGTTTAGATTTCACTCTTGAACAGCTGGTGAATCATAAACAATGAAAGTATAAGTTGCTATTACTGATTGCTATCCCATAATAGTTATCATTAATTATCTTATTAGTTATAGTTTTATATTTATCGTAATTTATATTTTAAAACTAAATTAGAAATAACCAAATGGGCATGAACCAATGGTGGTAGAAATAAACTTTCTCTCTGTCCTGTCAGATCACTGGGCCTTGGCTTCCATGGGCATTCGTGTCTGTGGAGAGATGCCTGGACTGGAGCGGGGAGGAAGGGGGCAGAGAGAGAGAGAGAGAGACAGAGACAGAGACAGAGGGAGACACAGAGAAAGACAGACTTTGGACCAGAGAGAGCTGAACTCAGATCTCAGCTCCATCATTTGTAATGGTTAATGATCTTTTGGCAAGTTGTGTCACTGCTCAAGGCTTTTATATTCTCGTCTAAAAATGAAAAGCAGAGAAAAGCCAGTGCTGCAGTGTGAAGGAAGTCCAAGGAACATATTAAAGGACTTGAACCTAGACCACAGGATGAAAGCAGGGGAGGTAAAGAGCAGTGATTTTCAATTTCTGAAACTGGTAAAATAATAGCCCCTACTGGTAAACACTCTGAATCTCATACATTCAGTGGGTCCAATCCTGCATTTTGTTGTTGTTTTCAATTTTCTTTCTAACCCTGTAACCACAGGTTATATTATTTAACTTCTATGTATTCTCTGCAAAAATCTGTACCTGTCTGGTATGGAATAAGCATGCAATAAGTTATAGCTGTTGAAAGTTAATCTTTGGAATGAATGCACGTGATTTAAAATGCAAAGTGTTTACTTAGTACAGTGCCTGGCACACAGTGGATGTTTAAGAAACAAAAGTGACTGTTATGATCATTATTATCAGAGAAGTGACATCTAAGCTAAGACATAAAGAATGAACAAGAATTGAACAAACAAACAAGCGTAAGCACGTCCCACATTGGAACAAACTAGACAAAGAGCCACACGGTACATCGGCTGTAGCTTCTTAGGAGAAATGGTCGTGTCTGGGGCAAAGAGCAAAGGAGTTAGGGTCGGAGCTACCTACGGATTCGGGAGTGTGATGGAGGCACAGCATACCTATGAGGCAGTCTGGCTGTGAACCAGATCTCCACTGACTGGCATCTACAAATGTGTGGGGAATCTCTCATGGGGAGACCAACTAGACCTGCGGTTGTAACACTGCTGGTTTCAGTCGGCCTCTGGTTGTGAGAGCTAGCATCACAGGGAAGGGCTGCAGTGAGAAGGAGTCGTGGATTCTTGCAAACACCTTGGGAAGCCAGCAGCACAAGATGATCAGGTCAGTCAAGACATAATCCCTTTTGTCTGAGAAGGGGTCAAAAGTCATGGTGTCTTTCACTTGAATAAAATGACCTCTGCTCCATGAAGTCTTATAAAGCAAATGAATTCCGGTTTGGCAAAGTAAACTATCTATCACTTTAAGCCATTTCTAAAAATGAAGGCAATATTCAAACAGTAATCGGAATCATTTTCATTAATTATAGCAAATCTTATGATTTGGAATGCATTCTTGGGTGTTAGATTAAAGAGTTGCTGACATAATGCTGCCAATTCTTAAGAAAACAAGTTTCTAACAACAAGAAAATGTTCATTTCCGTCTTTGAAAAAACTCTGCATTTTCTATTTGATGGAATGATTAGATTTGGTGATATACTGGGAAAAAACCCTGCATGGTATTTATTCCTTGTGGCAGTATATCATAATCACTCAGCTTTTCTTTATCATTAACAAAGATGATTAACTGAAGATGATAAAGAAAGATATACTAATATCTACCAGATGTTCAGAAAAATATAAATATCTAAACATGTCAGCATATTTTAGAAGAAAGTTCACAAAACTTTCTCCACTTCCTTTTCATTTTTAGTCTTCTGAACATGCTCTCTGGTGTTATTATTTATTTCTTAGTGTGTGCTGTGTTATTTTTAATTCTCATTAGTATTTGCTTTGGATTCCTATGATATCTGCCATAAGAAAATATATATTTTTGGAAGTAGATAACTTGAATATTGGTACCTTTCCCTCTACTGTGGATATCCAGGGGCAGGCTGAGTCTAAGAAAAGAGACCAACCAGCTGTGCTCCCCTGCAGACCTCAGTTTACACACTCACAAATTCTGAGAAGTCGAACGACTTGGGGTCCATTGAGCAAGCAATCACTTTATCTCTCCAAAGGAGATAATTTACTTTTTTCCACCAAAGGGTCATCTTAAAGATGTACACTAATGAAGTCCCCTGGAAATCGCCATATCCTACCCAATGTACGAATAAAGGATCCATCCAAAGTCCATTCTGCTTTCCTGGCTTCCATTGACTATTGTATTTTCCATTTTCCTTGGTGATACTTTAAGTTGATGAACACCCCCACTCACCCTCTAAAATTCAAGGGCTTTCCTTCTGTTCCCATTCTGGAAGCCTATTTTCTCAGCCCAGTTCCCTCACACACATGGTGTCTAATGAGGGGACAGGCTTTGCTTTGCTGGTTAAAACCCGAAATTAAATTGTGATGCTGAGACTACCTGACAAATTATAAGAAGCTCTCCTAGAAGGAAAATACAGCTCCCATACGAATTCCATGAAATGGCTAGTAAAAACTGCACACAATAATTTAGTTTGAAATTCTCTTTGCCAGTGGTAAATTCTAGTCTCTAATCTTACAAAGGAGCAAATTGCCTATTGTAAAAATAATACCTGGGCACCTGGTTTCCAGAAATGAGCTGCCTATCCAGGCAAGTCTAATTAAGTCCTCCAGGAAGTGGGAGTACCATAATTGGGTAGGAAAAATATGCTTTCTAGAATGGTACTCTTGGGTCCTAGAAGGATACTTCATATGATATAGAGGAGTTCTTGGTGTCCAGGACCTGGTAGTTTACATACTATGGTTTACCAGTGGTATTCTCCCAAAGTGACCATCTCACACTAAAGCAATGGAACAAACAGAAACTTGAGAAGAGGTGAACATTCAAAGCTGTTGCTCTTGTGGTCCAACCTTTAGAACTCATGGAAAGAATAATATAGACATATAAGCCTTTTATTTCCACGTCAAAATTTTGAAGGGAAGCTGAAAAGAGATGTCAATATTTTGATCTATGAATCACTTATTTTCTAGTTGGTTTACAGTTTTCTCTTAATCATTAAATGTTTACTGATTGCCTTAGAATTTCATTTTTGCCCAGGTAACCTTTGAACTAATGTGCCTCAACTGTATAAGGAGGTAGTGGTGATGTGTTCTTGGATGTCTTGACTCCACGATACATTATCAGTTAACTTTGTTTTGATATAGAAAATGGCTAATGCTATACAAACTCTCCCTTGCCTAGAATTCAAAGAGCAGCTTATTTATATGTAGATGTAGCTATATGACATTTTCAAATGCCATACATTTGCATATGAAGGTCTCTTTTTCCCCCTTTCAGTAAACAGTTTCTGCTATTACTTTCAAAGCAATATTTAGAAATATATTTTCTATGTAAGTCAATCCCTAAAAATGTTTTTAAGTGTCCAATAAAGATTACAAAATAATTAATCCACCAAAACAAACAACTAACCTTCAAGATGTAACTTATTAATGTCTTTTAAAAAGTGAGTGAACATGAATTTCTAATGTATGATCCACATCTCTGTCTTTTTTGCAATTTGTTGTGTGGTTTTGTATTAGAAATTTTACAAAATAAGAGGAATATTCTATGGTTATTTTTCAAAAAGGAATCAAAGGTAACATCAACTTGATATAGCATTTCTTTTTTAAAAGTTTATAAAGTTTAGTTTCTAAAGAGGTTACCTGTCAATGCCTTTATTAATTTTTTCCACTAATAATTATTGATCACCTACTATGCATCACACATTTTATTGGCTGCTGCATTCTCAGTGATGAACAAGGCAAGTTCGAAGGGCAATGTAGCCGAAAGGAATTACCCAAACCCAATGAAAGCCCAACGTGATAGTGGGCTAGGAGAAAAATAAAAGGAAATAGAGGAAAGATCTGGGAGACAAAGGGCATTTATGGAGGTCTTAATGCAGACATGTATGTATGCAAATACATTTACATACAGTAAGAGGGGACTAGAGCTATATACACATATTTATTTATGAAGTATTAAGATAGCAGATAGACATTGGGTCTCCATCCAAGTACTTCCTCAACACAAGAACAATTTGTTGTACTAGCATAGAACTCTGTGATGCTCACCTTCCCTGACACGAACACTGAAGACAAAGCGGGTGCATAAGCAAATATGGTGAAGAAAGCTCATGGTGCCTGGCAATCAAAAGATATAGCATCTGGGGGTCTTCAAAGCTTGAAGATAAACAAGCAGCCATCTAGCTGAAAAGCAACAAAGTCCACATGGAAAAAGCATACCAGCATGTGTGATCGTGAGTTGTGGATGGGCTCAGGTATCAGGCATCAAAGACCCATAGCAAAACAAACAAACAAACAAAAAGCATATCAACGGGAATGAGGGGGAGAGCAGAGTGGAGACCCAAAGCCTATCAGTAGTCAATTGGACACCCCCTGTCAGAAGGGCCACCAGGAAGAGAAGAGCCAGTCAGTTTGCAGTATAGCGCTAATGAAACACACAACCTTCTAGTTCTTCAATGTCCTGCCTCCTTCCTCACCCCCCACCCCATTATCATGACCGCAATTCTATCTTACAAATCTGCTAGACCAGAACATTTTTGCTGGTACAAATGAGAGCTCACAACTCAGGGAATTCAGAGAAGCTAAATCCCTTGGGATCAATAAGGGGAGCAGTGATGCTAGAAGGGTAAGTGTATAGAGTTGGGGGAGTAAGGGAAACCAATGAGAATGATTGACATATGGCTCCCATCCCAGGGGCAGAAAAGTGAGTGAAATGTAAAACATGGTGGGGGGTGGGGAAGGAACTTATAAATTATTAAGGGGACACAGAGATGGGAGGGCAGGGGAGGGAGGGGAAAAATGAGGAGCTGATGCCAAGAGCTCAAGTAGAAAGAACATGTTTTGAAAAAGATGGTGACAAGAACTTTACAGATGTTTTTGACACAATGGATATATGTGTGGAATATACTAAGAGCTGTAAGAGCTCCCAATAAAATAAAATGAAATTTATATATAAAAGAAATTGGAAATACAAACTATAAAAATATCAGCATACAAATACAAGGATAAAACTCTGTTTGCTTAAACACTGAAGAAAATAGAGCATGGGAATAGAGGATGAATGTGGTGTGTGTAGGATACAGAAGAATGAAACAGCTCACTCTTAAAGGCTCTTCCTAGAGGAGATTCCAGTATTGTCAAGACAGAAAGTAGGTAGGGCAAATAGAAGACGTTAGACATAATTTGAAAGAAAAACAAGATTTGAAATTTCAAGGACTTTGCTAAATGCATCTCTTTAAGTGGAAGTTTATTGGGCAGTCAAGTGTAAAGACTCTATTTAGATAAATAGCAAAATATTAGGGTTTTAGGAAACATGGAATGAGAAGGAAGGAAGCAGAGGAGCGTAGTCACTGGCTATCTTCACGAGTTACCCCTGCATCCTGTAAACAGCTTCTGGCAGTCACGTGACTGTGCCTTACACATTCCTTCTGCGTCACCTTTCCTTCTTCGGTGCTTGGGGTCCGCTGCATTCCACGCTCAGCCATGACACCATTTTTTACCACTACATCATTTTTATTACTACTTGTCAACAGACCTACTTTTTACATCATTTCTATGTTGGTGTCTTCAAACAAAACAGTTTTTAAAAGGGACCTATGATTTTGGGCCAGCCCCACTCTTCCTTATGTCTTAGGAAACATCTAATCAGTCAATTATGGGATCTTAGCATTCTCTTTGGCCCCTTAATATCTAATTACCAAATATCTCTGACCTCAATATCTTTTACTTTTGACCTTAATATCTAATTACCAAATCTGGTAACCTGTTCTCTCCTAATTCTACATAAAAATGGTTTTTAACTCTCTCCCCAGTTGCCATGATACACTGAGAATTTCCTACCTTGTCATGCTTTCTCTTTCACCTGTGTCGAGATCATTGCTCACTTCCCTGCCAGAAGCAGTCGTATTATTACTATTTTAAATATAAAATGTGACAATACTTGAAATGCTGCAGGGACCGCTGGCCAGGCATTTTGTCCTTCTCCTGTGGAGCATCTGGTGGCTTTGAACCGCTGACCTTGTAACCACTAGCCTCCCTCCTTGCCATGGAGTCCATGCCGACTAATAGCAAAGCTTTGGGAAGGGTGAAACTCTCCCTGTGAGCTCTGAGACTGTAACTCTTTCTGGGAATAGCAAGCACTGCCTTTCTCCCACAGATTCATCAGCCGGGGGTGCAACCTGCTGGCCTTGTAAGCAGCCCAACGTGTAAGTTCCAATTTTCATTGCAGGTGAGAAAAGAACTTTGCTGGAAGTCCTCAGTTACTATTGAACAATTCAGCTACTTGTGGCCCCTGCATCATTTTTTTTTTTTGCTTCTGACATGTCAAACTCTTCACTATCTCCTAAGCCTTTATGCTCATCAAAGCCTGTTTGCCTTTTCAAATGGTGTTCCCTACGCTTACAATGCCTTTTCTCTTTTCTGTCAAGGAAACCCAATGCAAACACCATGTCTCAGTAACCCCTCTGAGTTCTTTTGTTGCCAGTCATATCATACCAACTCCAGCTGTTTGACTCCCTGCTCTATCACATAAGTATTTCTGAGGTGTATTTTCCCTATTTCAGAAAAGACCTCATTATACTTACCCCCTAGGCAGGTTGTTGAGATAAGAGAGCATGAGGTCTAATTAATGCATGGAATGAGGTAGATGCAAAACAAATGCAAGCCCCTATTAAGTTATTCCTAGTTTGTCATTCTTTAAAATTTATTAACACAAAATCAGCCATTGTTAGAATAACATGGTTGTCTTAGGTAAACATTAGGGAGTAGGTTAGATGCTGTTTGCTTCTGAATTTCTTTATTCTAAAGAGTCAAAGCAAATATTATCAGCATCAGTGAGATGCTTCCCAACCCTCCTAATAAATTTACTAAAGTTATACTTCACCAAAATAAATAAGAGGAAATTGACATCAAAATTGTAAACGCAAGTAACTACACCACAGTTCCTCCATGTGAATTGATTTGGAGGGGCTCTTATGACGTTTGCTTTTCTACTCCTTGAATCCTCACTACCATCAGCCCCTTGTATCGGGGATATATTTTATATGAGTCACAATTCAACATGAGTGACTTGGTAGTGTCTGAAAATAATCGATACTTTTCTAGGCTAGCTATTTTGTTTAACATGGGCTTGCTTGTTGACAATGCTAACAACAGTCGAGAAAGGACAAGGTACTCAAATGCTAGACATTTTCAAGGTTTTGAAATATTCACTGCACATTCTGGGGCAAGTCACTATTTGTCAAGAACCTAGCATTCTGGTCTGCAATTTAATGTGGCATTACTCTACAAGATAAGAGGAAGAGTGCTTATTCTCCAGAACAGGCATGGAAGGTCATCTCCACAAGACCTAGGATTCACAGAAAAGGAAATGAAGGTTGAAGGGTGTTATTTCATAAGCTGGGTATAGCACAAGTTGCCCGGGTATTCGTGCAAAGAACGGAGGTACATTATACCAGTATTCAAGATGTATTAAATCCCAGTTCTGGGGTTTTCTTACCTTCAGGGAAATGCCTGAGCTCATTCATGATTCTGTAGCCCATTTCATAGGAGTTAGCAGAAGACAGAGGGAAACAGTAGAAAATCCAAAGAAGTCCAAGAAGTGAGGAGGGATGTGAGAATGGGTGGAATTCAGTGTACAGTCTGACTGATTAGATTGATTAGGGAGTATGACTTTCACATCAAGAATGAAAGACAGCACATATATGGTTTGTGTTTCTAATATTGAACCATATATTCTATATTAATACCCATTTGATTATGTAGCACACCATTTGTAAACATCCCAATGCTGCCAATTTTATTAGAATATTTTTTCTTTAACATCTCCCTTACCCTGCAATTTTAAAAGGGTTGCTTTATTTGCAAGATGTGTTTTTAGCTTCTTAGAAGCATAGCTCAAGAAAAAAACCTTAGCTTTACCGAATGAGTCATTAAAATCCAGAATTCATTTGTCAAAAATTAGTTAGAACTCATAGGATTAAGGGGATATCAAATGTTCACCTTTACCATGACACAAACCAGTGCAGGGAATGCAGTCATTTCTCTGTGGAAACATTTTTCCTACAGTCGAATTAAACTGCTTCTGTAGTATTTGACAGTTTCCAAAATATTCTACAATTTAATATTCCTAAGAATACAATGAAAAAGGGGGATGACCAGTAATAGATATTGGTGGATGATATGACAAATTGCATGAACTGACAGGCAGTTGATGAATAATTTTAACATGACCCTAAAAATAGCGAAAGATGTTTGCACATTGACACTTATCTAAAGGCAGATGGATATGCATGACCTGAGCCTTTAGACAGGTGTCAAGAAAATTGATGGGTGGTATGAGGACGATCATTTTCTTAGCACTGTTGCGGGAGACAGTTTGCATGATGAATGCTATATCGTGGTCCCTTTCTTCTCCTAGGGGCAGAAAGGGACACAAACCTTGTCACCCCAAGGAATGTATGATTTCTGCCCGAAGGGTGAAGGAAGAAAGCTTTAGTCACCTAAAAGCACTGTTTTCTTTGGGGTTGGGGTAGGTGAGGAAATCGTGGTAGAGTAGACAAGAGATCTTGACATATGAGATGGCAGAGCCAGGGAGGGTGACTGGAAGGTGCTTCTGATGAAAAGGGTTACACTCCAGGCCACTGCAGGTCTGCACAACAGCTCTGAGTACAGACTGCCTGAACCCTGGGCGCCAGCCAAAGCAAGAGCGAGTGTGGTGTGACTTTGGGATGCGCTTGAACACAGACAGTGTTTGAGCGAATAGCAAGTACCACTCCAAAGGAGCAGAACCAGACTTAAGGCAGGAGATAAAAGGTGAGATCATCTGCCTAATGTTTATATTCATTTCAGGTTATCAGAGATAATTTTCTGATTTAATTAAATTCGATATAGTTTCTAAAAGCTGCATCTAGAGAGAGAGAGAGAGAGAGAGAGAGAGAGCTTTTCTTTTTCAAGAAGAATACTATTTGCTCAGGTTTTTAAAATGTCACACAGGGCAGTAAATGAACTACAGTATTTTAAGGCTCAAAATTAAATACAGCGTCTAATAATAGTTTGTGGAAGCATTCTGCTAAACAGCGAGTAACCCTCTACTAAAAATATTATGGAAAGTAAAAGTAATATGAACTATGAAGGAGAACTGAAAAAAGGTTTTCATTTCATTTTTTTTCTTTTGCCAGGGAAATAAAATGATCTCCAAAATGAAGTCCAAGTAGAGGAGAAATACAAACACACACCCCTGTTAATTAAAATAAAACACAGAATGTGGTATTGAAGGTATTTAAATAATAAACTAAATCAACAAGAAATTTAAGAAATTCAGTTCTCCCAAGGAATATAGAAAACAGAGTACATGGATGTTTGTCTGGGAAGTTTCATAATTTTACCTACAAGAAGATAAACAGATTAGTTATATCTTTATTTTTCATTTACATAAAAGGTTACCTTTGTGAGATATCTAACAACTGCTGAAATTCCCTACTTTCTTGCTGCCAGAAAAGTTTCCTTTTTTGTATTGATTAAAAAATATCCATACTAAAATCAATAGTCTAGCTGTAGAAAGAATGGTTGATGTGACTTGTCCGGAATATGCTTTTAATATTTTTAGTTCATCATTTTAACTGGCATCCCACTGCTGCATTCAAATTCTGCCATAGATTTATCTTAATAAAGTTACATTACATTGCTGTTGACTAATCTGGTTTTAACTCAAATTCTGAAAAAATTTGGACATGCTAAGGACAGTGAACTCTTCTTTCTTTACTTAGGAATACAGTGAGAAGAAAAGCAATTATAGTAATATGGATGATTGCTCTAGAACTCCTCCTGCATTTTGGAAAATGCATTTTAAAACGACTTCAGGTGATCCAAAAGAAATACACCAATCTGAGGGATACATGTGAAGTTATGGTGCAGACAGGGACCAATAGAGCCCATCACTTTTGTCTCTGTTTACATGATTCCCTAAATACACCCATATGAAGAAATGGGAGGGTTGCAATTTTAAGTTTAATAATCTGTTTGCGTTTTGTCCACATGAGATCAAATTCTACTTTTCCCAAGAAAGAATAACTTCAATCTGGAAAACATGATGACAACGTTGAACGCATTTGAAGATGAGGAGGCTGCTGTTCACTGAAGAATGAACAGCTTCTACCCAGAGCAACCCGGACATAGGAGGTTATGCTCGATGCTGGGTTGCTAAGTGCCAGGTCAGCACCTCCTTGAGAGAAAGATGAAGCTTGCTGCCGCCATAGTGATTGGTTGCCTCAGTCACCCTAAGTCTACTCTGTCCTTCAGGGTCACACTAAATTGGAATCAACTGATGGAGTGTGATAGAATGATATGCAAAAAATAGGTAACAGACCGTCGATTGTCATGTCACCTGTCTGCACCGGAAAATTAAACTGCACTAAAAAAATAAACTTTTGGTTTAAGAACAATTTAGATTAAAAAAGCCAGAACAATTTGAGGTAGAACAACAGGCTTTCAACAATAACCTGCTTTGACAAAGGACATCATCGTTTTTCAAAACATTAAAACACATCTCTCAAAGATGAGATTTATTTCTGATTCCCCTTTGTGATTTTTTTTGCATTGATAGGAGTAATAGCACACATACTACACAACTAGGTAGTAGTATAATCTAAGACAAAATAGCATTGCTGTGAAAGTTACTCATTTGTTTCAATACTAAAGTAATTACTGTAGCAAAGGCTTGCTCATTTATCATTTCCTGTTGTCTTTGCTCTTTTTTCAAGTTGTCTTTTAAAACAAATATCCTCATTGTCCTTGTTGCAAAACCAATAACTTTATTTCACAAGATAGGACAGCATACCAATTCAGCAGGGGTTGTTCCCTGTTCTAAGGGGTATCTGTGCCTGGAGTCACTTAACCGTGTCCCATATCCACAACCTTCCTGAATAACACACACTTTAGTGGAGCACCATCTTGCCATTTCTGTTCCCTTTCTTTTTCATCTTTGAATGCTTGCATGACATATTTGCATTCTAACACTGCTTCCAGCATTTTCTTCTGTCAACAACATAATTCTAGCCGTGTATTGAACACTTTGGCAGAATTTTGCCACTTGGTTTTAAATATAGTTCTATGAATGAAGGTTTACAAAGATTTATATGGTGAAAATGCTCTGATGAGTTTTTCTAAAAGGGTTCTTTAAAATGGTTATTTCCTTCTCAAAGGACATCCTTAAAAATCTTTTAAAAGGCAGTGTCTTGTTCGGCCACCTAGACATGATTTGTAAGGAGTCACTAATCAGACTGAAAGATGACACTGCTTTGACCAGAGGCAAAACAGGCAGTCGGGGAGAAGATTACAGGTTCGGGATAGTGAGTAGGATTAGAGATCTGATTTTTACCAGAAGACACTCCTCGGTAACATGAGATCTAAACATACAGAACAAAATATAATAAATGTAATTCTTCTTCTAGTCAGTCTTCTTTTTTACTATTTGGATAAGCTTCCTCTTACCCCCAGACAGATATTTCCTTCTATTTGAGAAGCCTTAAAGAACATTTATTTTTAAAGGAGGATCATCATATGTATTTTTTAAAAGGTGTGTTGTGCATGTGTGTATTTGTGTGTGAAAAAAATGAAATCAATAAAAGCCTGAACAAGGCCAGCTATTCTTGGTCTGAGTTTGACTCACATTTTGAGGCACAGGAGAACTGAAAATTAATTAAGGATGTCCCACCTTGCACTAAACAGCGTCATCTATCTGTCAAACCCCACTTAAATGTGCGTTCCCATAATTTCTAAGATTGTTGAGTAGTGTCTGACTTTGGCACTATTGACTATTAAAGCTTTGTTTGGGGCATGTTCCTAGCCCCTTCCCACTAGATCTAATAGAAATCTCAACCTTTTCCCACATCCCTACTGCCTTGTTTCATGACAATAAAACATGTGTCCAGACTTTGCCAGATGTCCCAGGTGGATGTGCGTGAGGTAAAACCATCCCTAGTTAATGGCGGCTGTTGCAAGACGATGGTCAATAACTCTTCACTCAGCCCTGATCTCTGAACTTATTCAATATCCTTGGTCATTATTGCTATTGCTGTTGATGACTGGTGTGGAATCAACTCTGATTCATAATGACTCTATCTGATACACAGCAGACTGCTCTTTGGTGGTGGTGGTGGCAGTGGTGGTAGAGGTGGTGGTGATGGTGGGAGTGGTGGAGGTGGGAGTGGGGAGGTGGAGGTGGTGGAGGTGGTGATGGGGTACTGGTGGTGGTGGTAGAGGTGGTGATGGGGGTAGTGAAGGTGGGATAATGTCAATAGAAAAGCATCCCCAGCATTCTTCCTACACAACACTGTAAGTGAGTGTGCACAGTCAAATTTTAGGTGACTCCTCCAGTGCAAACTATTTCTGCCACTTAAGAACTTTTAATTTGTCACAGAACCCTAAAAATAAAAAGGTATCACATTAGTCTAATCCTATTTTCAAAATTGAATGAGGAAATTTGGACTCTGGAAGTTTAAATAACCATTCAAGATGACATGCATTTGCATAAGATTTTAAATGGTACTAAAAAATTATATTCCAGGCTTGTTCTCCTACAAAATTGTTTAGAAGTGATTTACTCTAAAATCAAAATAAATTAATTAAACAAATATGATTAAACAAATCACTGGAGATTAGTCTTGTCATAAATGCATAACAACAGATACCAGAAACATAGTTCTCAGTTGATTTTTGAATGAGCTGAAGGATATTACTCCAGTGGTATTATTTTCTTGATGATTATGATGATGATAACAACCATGGGGATGATGAAGATGACGTGGGTCTTCAAGATACAATGTCATTATCATGAGCCTAATTCTACCTTACAAATTTGGCTAGATCAGAGGATGTACATTGGCACTGATAGGAACTGGAAACATGGGGAATCCAGGACAGATGATTCCTTCAGAACTTGTGGTGAGAGTGGTGATACTGGGAGGGTGGAGGGAAAGTAGAGTAGAAAGGGGGTAACCGATTACAAGGATCTACATATAACCTCCTTCCTGGGATAAGGACAACAGGGAAGTCGGTGAAGGGACACATCGGACAGTGTACAACATGACATTATCATCATAATAATTTATAAATTATCAAGGGTTTATGAGGGAGGGAGAAGTGGGGAGAGAGGGGAAGTATGAGGCGCCAATACCAAAGGTTTAAGTAGAAAGCAAATGTTTTGAGACTGATGATGGCAACAAATGTACAAATGTGCTTTGCCTACAATGGAGGCATATATGGATTGTGATAAGAGTTGTATGAGCCCCCAATGAAATGATTTTAAAAAGAGAGCAAATATTACCACTAGCTCTCTTTCCTGAGCACAGATAAATAATAGCCAGAATGAGAAGCTCAGCATTCTAGTGGCAGCAAGAAGCCAGGATGTGTAGTTGAGCCTCACAGTGCTCATCTCCTTATAGAAACACATAGATAAGTAAGAGCTAATGGCTAACTGCCACTGGTTACAGGAGGCAGTGCTGACTATCCGCTGATCTCGATATAGAAGGCAGCATGAACACGTTATTTACTACCACCGAGAAAGGTTTCCTGGCTGCTTTGGTGCTCCCTCATGCTTGCCTAAGTATATTTCATTGCAATTCTGAATTCCATTACAACGGCAAAAGCATTCCTGCTAACTAAGGGGAATGGGTGAGTGGCCAGGACTAGGAAATAGCAGCGGGATTTGATCAGAATTTGTTTGAATTTAAACAACTCAATTACTTCAGCTTTCCTGGGACTCTTTTTAACCAAAAAATAAGAAAGAGAAAAAAACTGGTGTAAGATTTGTGGCATCACTGTGACTACATAAACAATCATTCTGCACATGGATTTTGGAGGTGCAGTGCCTGACGAAACAGCAATCACTTAATAGTTTAAGCCTGTAGACTAATAACACACCCTTTATGGAATATTTAATTACTAGAGGACAAATGGTGCCTGTATTAAAACTGGATTTTGGAATAATTTAAAACTTTGATTTAATCTTTGTTAGGTAACTAGACATTCATCTCCATTACATATATTGAATAAAAATTTTAATGAAATATGGCTTTTCTGATATATTATACACATAGCTTTGGACCTTCACAAATGTGAAAAAAAGATTAAAAGCAGTCAATTTCAAAAAATATCATTCTAGAATATATTTCATAGTAACCTTTTATAAGTGAATGAAATACTAATAAGGTACTAACAGCTCCCAGGGGAACCCGCCATTTCATCCCGTGTATTTTTTTAAGCTAAACATTACTAATCATATTACCCCAAAGGACAATTGTTCTTGTGAATGTTAAGAATTATCTCAGTAAAACAAAAACAAATAAAGCTTAAATTTGCTTTCTAAGAATTGTTTGTCTTTGTTATTGGTCGAACTCCAGATGACAGATTAAAAGACTGGTTTCAAAGTTGACTTTGTGCTAACATTTTGCCATGCAACAGGACCTACCAACCCAACTTAGCTTGAAATGTGTACAACAAATCTGGAGGGCTAGTGAATATAAGCATGCAGAGGAACTTGGACGTGAGATCAGAATTGTTCTCCCCCCAGCCCCACCTGTGGGGGACAGCTTCTAGTAGAGGAGTCCTCAGCTTCATACTCAGGGCAGGCAGCAAGCACCTCAGGGAATGGAGGAAGATTGGAAGGAAGGCAGTTAAGCAATGGGGGTGCAAAAGGAGACTCAGACCAACGATATATATTCAGCGGAAGCTTTGCATTTAGGTGAAGAGATGCTTTCTTCCGGGAACTTTTTTTCTCTCTCCCTGAGGGTGGATGTAATCCAACATCAGCTGCCATCCCTTCTAGACAATCTATGTGCTATTCTTGTTCACTAAGTAACTTCTTCAAATTTAGTTTTTCAGAAAGCTTGACTCTGGGAATACACTGACCAGAAGATAAAAAGCCTTGGGGGGAATTCATTTCCCATTGCAAATCAATACATGCACATTAGGTTTGGTAAACCCTTTGGTTGCTGAAAATTTATATTTCTAAGTCTTCATCTTACAGCCATAAAACCATGAAGATTCACAGTGCAAGTCCTGCACTTCAGTATCTCAGTTACCATCCAACATGAACCAACAAGTCCATGCCATTTTCTGCCCTTGATGAAGCCTACCTCTCAGCCTCTAACATTTCCAAGCAAGGTTTATCTGGAGTTGGACTCAGTAATCTACAAATGCGTTCTCTGTCCTCAGAGGTGTCACTGAAATTTTCATATTGCCTGATGAAGCATGAACTTTCCTACAAAATACCACATCACTTGACCTTCTCTGAATGCAGGCTGTGGTCTCCATTCCACTCCATGTGCTGTAGGACTCAGAGGCCCATGGGCCTCCTGGTTCCTCATTCCTGTTCCTCATCCCTGTTACTGGGCCAATATTTTGCCAAACAATTTGCACTATCATTGGTTTGCATGTATTGTTACACTTTATGTTGGTTTCATAAATTAGGTTCTTCTGGATTACATCTGAGCTCAAACTAAAAATTTAAGAATTTTCCAAATGAACTCAGAGGAAGAAGCTATGACCTATTTAATAAGTTGCAGTGTTTAAAAATTCAATTTCACTGCAGCTCCACATATATTTTCAAAGGTGTTTTACTTGATTATGTTTATATACAGACTCAAATGGTAGAAATATGAGAACTGCATCTTCAATGTAATTCATAATGTGGTTCACGTGTTTAGAGTATGTCAGTGTCATTAACAAAAGTAACAATATTAAAGTGTGTGAATATCTTGCTATTTTGAGACCACTGGAATTCTGCTTCCTGGTTTCATGGAAAACAAGTGCGCACTGAATGATACAGAGTATTTGAACTGTGCTCATTCTTCTTTAGTTTCTTATCTCTATCCTATGCGTACAGGACTCTTCTTTAAAAAGAACACATGCTTGACGTATGTTAAAAGTAAACTGAAGTGGAGAATTATTACATTCTCCCTAGAAAAATCTAGATGTTTGAGAAAAGAGATTTTTTCTCTTTGCCCTTTATGCTAAGCAGGTTCTTTTTTTCTCAATTATCGGTGTCAGTTGAAACATTTGACTGACCTTAATGTGCTGTTTCTGTACGGTGTGTGTGTATTTGTGTGGTGTGTTGATTATTGACATGAGAATTTCTATTTTTGAGTTGAAAACAAAGCATAAGCAAAAACAGATTCTTATACATCATATTAAGAATTCCTGGGTGGTGCAGTTAATATGCCTCACTGCTAACCCAAATGTTGGCTGTGAGAGCATATTCAGAGTTGCAGAAAGGTCTTGGAGATAAGATTTGGCAATTTAGTTCTGTAAAAGCAACCCAATGGAACTAAGTTCTAGTCTGGCACATATCAAGTCTCATGAGTTATGAATGAATCAATTGCAAGGGTTCTTTCATTCTTGTTCTTCTTTGTGGATATCTCCATAACTGTATGGTTATGCAAGACATAGTTTATTTTATGAAATAAATGTGGAAGTCAAGCAAACTTACACTCTGGGCTTAAGTGACTAATTTAAAACTCCAAATAGAAAAGAGATACAAGTGAAGAGATCAGATGCAATAATACTATACATGTATGTTCTATTATTCCACTAAGCCTCTTGCTGTACGAATCTGGCAATCTAATGGTGTTAAAGAGACCAAACTGTAGCACACATAAACGTGTGGTGACTAAAGGACAGTTGAACATTGTCTTCTGAAGGGTCCTGCTCTGCTCCACTGCGGCCCTGTGTGATGGAATCGACTTGATGGCAATGCATTAAAAAGCCATCCATTATTTCTTTGAAGCGTGTGTTGTATGATTTTGGTGAAAAACAAGCAACTTATTGTAACCATGGACGCCTATTCATGATAACATCTCATAACATATGGAGAGACTGTGCCGTCACAGGGCATGCAATATATCTATTAAGAAATTAAACAAACAAACAATTCAGCTCAGTTGTCAGATGAAAGGAAAGCAATATTCACATCTTTTGGAAAGCTCACTAGTTGTCGGATGCGTGCTTCACAAAGTGACTTTTCACTCAAATCTCAAGCTTATCAAAGACGGTTTTTGGTCTCTATAGACCAGATGAAGAAACTGTGGTCTAGAAAGGAGAATGAATTTCATCCAAGGTAAAATCACCAAGAATAAGGTTGCCTGGCTTAAATTCAGCCCTGACTTTCTTGGCTTTAACCACTAAATGAGCTGTCAAACGTTTATGGAAGAAAAAGGTAGATGAGTAACACCTCAAGGTGAACAATTTGCTTCTGAAAGGAGCATTTCAAATGGGAAAAGTACACATAAATGATAGAGGATGCATTCTGAACTGGGGCATAAACAGCTAGCTTTCCAGAGTGTCTACCCGGGCCCTAGGCAACTCTTCAGTCAAGAAAACCTTCGTGTGTATTACAAATACCATTTCTATGTTTATCTATAACCATGAACATAACATGATATTAGAGATGACTGGCTACATGATTTTATGGGGAAAACAATGAAAGCATAGAAGTTCAAAAGAGCAGGAAAAAATTGTGAGTTGGAGTTCATAGAAAGCTTTATGAATTTTTGCAGCACTTTAATGTAAATCCCAGGGGGGGAAATACTTGAATTGAGATACTTTCCCTCAGAAATTCTGAGACTATCTGACATCTTAGTTCATTTCCTTGGCTTAAATATTTGAGACTAGACTGGTGGCACTGTAATAGCCTGGGCAAACGTTTTTATTTATTTCACTATTGATACCACTGTTTGTGCTACAAGCCACTACCTGTACTTGTTGATATTTTTTTTTCATACAGATCAAATTATTGCCCTAGACACAGCATGCTTTCCCGTGCCATGTTCCTTGTGCTCATGGCAGATGGGAAAAATGCCATCATAAATGCAGTTTTGCAATAAGACTGAATTAATTCATATTATAAATATCATATGAAAACCCTTGCTAAGAAGGTTTCAAGATGTATACTAGAAGAACAATTGAGGCATGTACTACATAGATAAAGCAAGCAGGTCCCCTATGGTATAGATGCCTAGTTCTTTTGTTAAAATACTGTGTCCACCTCTGGGTCAATTCCTTAACCTCTTTGTTTTTATTGCCCCCAGGAGCTGTCACCCTGCTTTACTGAGCTAACAGAAAACAAATGAAGTCATGTAAAACTAACAAGTCAATACAGAGGGTGCTGAGTGTTTTGTGTGTGTTGCCTAGACTCAGATTACTCGGCAGCAAACACTGTTTTATAATGTGTCTCAGGTCTAGAGGGTGAAATAAGAAAGAGGAAAAAATTTAAAGCCAAACAATGTAATCCTTGTAAAGATGCTTATGTAAAGGTATATGTATTACTTTAAAGAAAAGAGTAGTTGTTTGAAGCATCTCATAACAATGTAAATATCATGGTGAACCTCTTTGGCATCTGGCCCCTTTTTTTCAATGCTTTTTGTTTTTTTTGGGGGGGGGCATCACTGCCCTCTGGTGGTGGGAGTAGGAGGCCCAGCCTTTGCTCCATGGAGCTGGAATTGAACCTCCATCCCAGTGGGCCGCAGTCCCATGCGCAACCACTACACCACCGGGGCCCAGCGCATCTGGACTCTTGAGAGATGAATCTTTTGGTTATAGAATCAGTTCCTAGACTTCCAAGTGTTATGGGTCAGTATGCTTCTCATTCCTCTTTGTTCACATTTTTGGATTCTGGACTTAGCAATAATTATTTGAACCTTAATTCTATGCGTTGCTCTTCATGGGCTCTTTATGATGCCTGTTGGTGTTCTCCCTCCCTTGCACTTCTGCTGGGAGGGCTGAAGACGACAAGGCTTTGTAGGTGCAATGATTTCTACAGAAAGGTATTGACTATGACAATTTACTAAGATTAAACAATCCCTTTACCCTTTCCTTACTTACAGGGGAGGAGAGATAGGTAAATAGCAATAATAATATTTGGAGTCAATGCATGTTTCTGTTTTCTTTTTTTCCATATGTCAGTCCTTAGAATATATCAAAATCATTCCTTAAAATAAGGGATGTGTGTCTCAAGGTAAAATAGCCAGAGATTATTTCTAAATGTTACAGCAATGGTCAATGACTACAGTATAGTAGTATTCCATAAATATACATGGTTTCCTTGCATATCTCTCTAGACTCTGAGGTCCTGGGCCAGGCTGAAGGCTGAAAAGGAGCCCAGGCTTGGCATGGATATCACTAACAGCTAATAATATTAGGGGGAGGGTATCTTCCCCACAGAAACATTACAGTCTGATACATACTGCATTTTTATGTCAGGAGCTTTTTTGGTGTTTTGATGTATAATTTTTGTTGAAACTAAGAAAGAGAAGTTCATAATGTTCTTCCTCAAAGCCATTTTCAGAGTATTCTGTTCCCTCCTCCCAATTTGGAAGCATACATACATATAACTAACTTCTATAAACCAACACTATCAATTTTATGCATATTTTATATTTATTTTCTAGACTATTACAAAAATTGGTTAAGAAAACATTTCCAGCCATATGAAGAGCCTCTTGGCAGATTTTGTAAAAGTCACTGTTGTCATCTATATTTTCTAATGATGTCTTGTTAAAAAATTCTATTATAAAAATTTCTTTTAGATACATACAGAGATTATGTCTTTTGTTTACAAATTAGCTACTTATTTATTTTTACCACACAATAGAATGAAGCTCCATTTACAAAGACCTTTCCTGATTGTCTAACCTTTGTAAAGCTCAGAACAGTGCTGTACACATTTCATGGGCTCCATGTATATTTATTGAATGAATTGATTCAACCATCATTGCTTTGCTCTTTCTTTTTTAAAATTGGTTCCCAGGAAGCTTAGAGATAGATGCAGTAACTATAATAGTTTATGCTCCTGATATGTTTATTTCCCTGTACAGTATAATTTTCCATTTTCAATTTCTTCTTAAACAATCTCATTAAATGCATTTAATTATGTAACAGCAAGTTCTGGAAATAGGTAGATAATATCATAAAATAAAACATGGTTCATTTTCTTGGTGATAAAAAACAAAATAGTATAAATTCATGACTACGTTTTACTTCCAGCCCTTCAAGATCTATAACTGATAAACGACAATATATGTTTAATGGACAATATGTAGCCACTTTTTTTCACAGCATTTTCAGCAGACTTTGGGAAAAAAAGGATTAGAAAGTGCATATATCAAGTTTTTAAAAATTAATAATTGAGGTGTATTGTTTTCCATCATAAAACACGAGAATGTAATTTATGGAATAAAATGGTGCAAATTTCAATAGGTGCAAAACATTTGCTATATTAAAATATTCAGAAGGAAAGTTTAAATACTAACATTTTGATACAATAGAAAGCCCTGGAAGTCAGAGCTTTGTGGTTTTATAAAATTGGTGTTCTCTAAATCTTTCTGTAGGTTAAGGGACAGACCTAAATCTGGGCCCCTGTCTCAGACTGACGAAAGGAGGGTGGCATTAAGGGGTCTGTTTAGCATATTTCACCTGGAGCCTGGCACTCTATGTCTGTAAAGAAAATATCCCAAATACTTGATAAAAGACTTTGTATTTCTAATGCCTTAGGCCTCCCTACAGTAGAGAGGGTAGAACAGAGACTCAATATCATTTACTACTAGAAAGTAACAATGACTATAGTGGGCTAGAAAACTCTTTGGTTTCCTGGTGCCAACTGGTTATGCATTCACAACTGTGTTTCGGTTTGGTCACCACCTTGACTTCTGTATGTTTCTCTTGAAGTCCTCACTCATTTGGTTTGCATTTGTCTGATATAGCTCAGCATAATTCCTACTGGAATCTTTTTTAAGGCAATTGATTTTAAAAATAAGAAGCACTAAATTGATTTTAATATTAGAGTTTCTTTAAAATGAGTCTCAAATTTTAGGTTAGGGGAAATAAATGTTTTTGTCCTAATAGCATAGAGCATCAGTGTATTTTGTTATTCATAAACTAAAGGGGAATCAGAATCATTGAACAACACCTCCCAGGAATAATAAATTAGGCTGAAGATGGAAAATGGAACTAGCATGAGTTCACTTACCATAAGTACTAGGACATGGAAGATAAAATGAGAGTAATACGTTAAGACGGTCACACACTTTGGTGAGTAAGTCTGTAAATGTTTGTCCAACAAGCAAAATGGCTGGATATTAAATTTACTATGAGCCCATTGTAACCTTATGGATGAGAGTCATATTGTTCTTGCCTTCTCTCCTTGGGGAATTTTAACATGTAAAATACAAATTAAGGAGACAATGATATATTGAGTGTATTTGGTTTCTTTTTGTGATGGGTAAGTTTGATATGGCAACATGGCCGCAGAAGATTGGTGGGTCTGTTGTGATGGCACAGCCAATGAACACACAGGATGAATTGAAGGGCAGAGATAAGAAGGGCTCGGCGAGTCCCGCCCTCTCTCTTGCTTCCGGATCTTCGGACCAGAGAGCTGCCTTGTTCGTCCTGTGCCTCGACCTCCAAGCAACACTACCCGTGGGACACCTAATCGTGGACTGTGCTGCTGTGAGTTGAGGATCCTTCAAACCCTACTTCGCCACTCTCCTGGGATATACATCTCTTGAGCTGGGGACTGTTGGACTCTGTCATCTGGCTGCCTGTTGGTGACCTGCTCTGCTGTTTGCTGCCTGTACCCAGATAGCCTGGATTGCTCTACAGAGGACTACTCAGCAGCCCTCAAGATTCAAAGGATTGCCAGTCTTCTAGTTGCCTCACGCAGATGAGTTGCACTGAGCAATCTGTACTGCTTTATAGATAGTTAACAGTTTCTTTCTTATCTTATATACCTTTCTCTCTATATAAATATATAAGAAGAATTACTAGTGTCCTGATTTTTATTTCTCTAAGAGAACCCTGCCTGTCACACTTTTATTTTCCCAAAGTTTGTGTTCTGCAATTCAGGAAAGGTGCAAATACTATTGGAAAATAGGGATGCTGAGGAACCTGGTTATAATGGAAATATGTATAAATTTACAAAAACAAGCACATCAATTAAAACGAAGGCATTTAAACAAAAATGACAATGTCATTGTTTTAAGAGAAAGATTACTCAGTTCTGCTTATTTGCCCCTGTGTGGAGGTAGGTGTTTGTGGTTAGTTGATGCGTATGTTTGCAAGGCGGTCATAGGGCCAACATCAACACCATGGTATACAGGATAGAAGAAAGGAGAGGACAAGATTCTAGCACCGGACGTGAGAACCAAACCAATGAGTTGCTTGCTTGGCCACTACTCTGTGTTTTGCATAATCTGGAAGAAGTGTTAGAGCAAAGATCTCTAGCACTACACTTGGATTGGCAGTTTGAAAACTTGTAAGCATTTTTCTTTGAGCCATAATTGACTCTTGTTTTATAGAGTACAGACTCTGAAAATCTGGGGAAAAATTTTACTCCTGTGATTTATAAACTGTGTGCCATTGGTTAATTCTCTTTTTTTCTTTAGAATTATTTGAAGTTATGACTAATAATAATGGTAATACAACTGCATGTGTTATTATATAATACAGGGTAGTAGCAAGATACAAATAAGGTTTTTCAAGTGAAAGCACACACTGTAAATAATAAATACCCCCAACTCTTCATTTATTGACTCTTTCTGTCTTTACCAGAGTAAAAATAAATCTACTGTCAAACTATTTTGTGCATTAACTATGTATTGCTATCTCCAGTCACAAGACAAGAATAACAGTGCAACCATAACACTGTGGGTAAAGATATCCATCAGGTTGACTGGGCCCATGGGTCTTGGTGGTTTAGAAGTTACATGATGGTGCAATCATCCTCAAATTTGAATTTATGTGATTATAAATTTTCACACAACAGATTTTCGCACAACAACTTGGTCTCTGGAACCTAATGATTTCAACAACATAGGAGTGAGTCTATCTCTACCAATGTTACTGTAGTTTAAATGCACTCTACAAAGAAATTGATCTTAACTAAACAGAGAAGCATGACGGTAGTCATGGTGGTAGCACTTTGTATCTGGAAACTCAACGAAAAGAAACAAAACAGTGGAAATACCAGATATATTTAGAGTAATTATGTGTTCAGTTTTCAGTACAAAAATTGGAAAATATAAAAATATTTACAGATATGCTATTTGAAAGGAACTCGAAGGTTCTCTGAATTCTTTTGTGGATATACAGTCTTATTACCAAGAAGGAAAAGGAGAATTTTACAGTATGCAATCAATGTTTAATTACGGCTTGCAAGTTCATTTGACATTATCTTTGTTTCTGTCTTCATTTCAGATTTCCAAAAAGATGTACTCTTGAACTTTTATATTAAAAGTTCCTTTGGGGAATTACTTAGTAAATCTAATTTTCAGACCATAAGGCCATGGACCACATTGATTGTCTGAATAGTTTTATTTTCTGCATTAAAAATATTTTTTTCTTCTCAGATAAGTTAAAAGAAAAAAGTCATTTAAAAGCACTGTTACTAGAAGTTGGTGATCATCTCTTTGAAACCAAGCCTATATATGTTACTTCTGAAACCACAAGTCAATGCTGAATGTTTATGAAATGAAAAAACCCTACTACTATGTGCTAAAGAATGATAACCAAAAAGCGATAATTTTTTCTATGACATATATTTATATAATTTCATGAAAAGCTTTTTTTTTTTTAAATTAAAAAAAAATTTTTTTTTTTTAGGCATCACTGCCCTCTGGTAGGAATGGGAGGCCCAGCCTTCCTGCTGCTGGATTTGAATTGCCAAACCAGTCAGCCGCAGTCCTACACTCAACCACTACGCTACCAGGGCTCAGCCGAAAAGCTTATTGATACTAATTAGTTTGAAGAGTTGCTTGCTTAAGGGATGCCTTGTCCAAAGAGAATTGATTATCTGGTAGCTGATAGGTAAGACAGAGGACGGAACCCATAGTTTGAAGGTTTGCTTTTTTTTTAGTGAATTAGTTTATAAGTATAAACACATTTTGCGTTTCAGCATTCAGCAGCTAAGTGGTTCTAGTGATACAGCTTCACTGCTAATGGAAAGGGCAGGGGTTTAACACCACCTGGACTAGCTGCTCAGTAGGACAAAGAGGCAGAAATCTGCTTTCATGAAGATGTACAGCCTTAAAACCTCTCTGGGGCTGGTCTCCTCTGTCTGCTCTGTCCTTATGAGTTGGTATCTGCTAGACAGCAACATTTGGTTGTTGTTTGTTAGCCACTCCTTGGATGGAAGTGAGTTTTCTGAACCTTCCATATATTTTAGATGACAATAAAAATAAATTATGTCATTTTCACCTTCAACCTCTTTGTCCAGTCTATCTTGTCTAGATAGACCTGTAGAGGTAGCAATATGTACAATGACAAGTCTGATGGCTTCAGGGTAGGGGACATTGAAGAGGGGGAGGAGGGGGAAAGGTGGTGATGTCGACCAGCCCAGGAAAAAGGGAATAACAATTGATATAAATGCAGGGACAAGGTGGGTGAGACAAGGCCAATAGGGATTGATTAAGACTAATGTAACAAAGAAAAAATACTGAAACCCAAAAGGAGAGTGAGCGTGATAGTGGGACAAGAGGGAAGCAAATGGAAATAGAGGAAGGAATTGGGGGATAATGAACATTTATAGAGGTTCAAATACAGGTATGTACATAGGGGCATATATTTATAAGTGAGAATGGGGAAAGAGATTAATGTGTATACTTATAGGGTTAGTAGTAGGACAACAGATGGGCACTGGACCTCCACTCAAGTATCTCCTCGGTTCAAGAACACTTTGTTCTTTTAAATTGGCATTCCAAGATGCTCACCTTTCCGATATGATCACTGAAGACAAATGTGTGTATAAGCAAAGGTGGTGAAGAAGCTGATAGTGCCCGGCTATCAAAAGATGGAGCGTCTGGGGACTTAAAGGCTTGAAAGTAAACAAGCAGCCATCTAGCTCAGAAGCAACAAAGCCCACATGGAAGAAGCACACTAGCATGTGGAATCATGAGGTGTCAAAGAGATGAGATATCAGGCTTCAAGAACTCAAAAGCACAACTTTGCATGCTCACTTTCCTGATATGATCCCTAAGGACAAATGTGTGCATATGCAAATGTGGTGAAGAAAGCTGATGGTGCCCGGCTACCAAAAGATATAGCATCTGGGGACTTAAAGGCTTGAGTAAACAAGCGGCCATTCAGCTCAGAAGCAATAAAGTCCACACGGAAGAAGCACACCAGCCTGTGTGATCATGAGGTGGTGAAGGGATCTGCTGTCAGGCATCAATGAGCTAAAATTATATTATTATTAATGAGGGGGCGTACAGATTGGGGACCCAAAGCCCATCAATAGGTGAGGTGACATCCTTTTGCAGATGGGTTACAAGGAGAT